>JAVXUL010125332.1:0-16372 GCA_035590515.1 Trichilia minutiflora | reverse complement strand
AAAAATCAAGGAATAATAACTAATTCCCTATAGACTAGGTCCTTTCCTAATTTACAGATTTTCCTAACAAATTATCCTCGAAATCAGGGATTACACAAAATCTGCACAAAATCTGTCAATTATCTCATATTATTCGACACCCATCATTCCCATTCTACGATATCCAGTCACGTTATCAAGACACTATATAAAGAGGGGTTCTCTAGCAAAGAAAAGGGAATTTGAAGATTTTAGCTCTCTACGCACTCTTCTTATCACTCCTCTCCCGTTTCTCCCTTCTCCACACTTGGTAACGGAGCTCCATTCCCTTCATTCTATTTTGATTTACTCACCAAAATTTATCATATATTCTCTCATCATATATAACTTAGGCATCAAAATTTTTTCGTCAGGAACCCCATTCAGCGTGACTCCTAGTGTGTTATTGTCTTGCAAGAACTTGGAGATGAAGCTATGTAAGGGAGGATCCGGCCATCCATTTTCTTCAATAAGGATCCGATGACGTAACAGCCACGTTCATATTCACACTTCAACAGCTGACGCTATCTGTAAGAATCCAACAAAAAGTCATTGAAACATCGTTTGATAAGAAAAGAGAAAAGGTTGTCTCGAAGCCCTTGATGAAGTCGGATGGTAGGACGAATGCAAGGAAATAGAGGCTCTAGTAAAAGTACTGCTCGAGGAGAAAGGAGAGCCCGCTTACGCAAGAAGGACCTCGGCCTAGGAGTGAACACATAGATAGGCTCCTGGCCAGCAGGACCGAAGCATTGAAAATAGAACTCTTGAAGATCAGACGATAATTGGCCAAGGAGCCAGTCGCCCCAAAAGACGAGAGAATACCATTTCCTCCTAGGGAGCAGGAAATTCAAACCCCTGAGGTGGTTATGCAGAGAAAATTCAGAGCTTCAAGCAAACATATGGCTATGCATCCATACCCAAGCTGATAGCCTTACAAAAGAAAAAAGCCAGAGTAACAGAGAGGTCGGTGGATGAACCCCAAGCGCCTTAGGAGATCAATACTCCCTTCAAAATTTATGAAGGGCAGGAGCAAAGAAGAAATAACATTAACAGACATCATCAAGAGACGAGTAAATGAAAAGGGGAGCACAACTTGGCCCCCACTGACATGAGATTTTACCTCAACGAGAAATATGCCCGAGAAAGGAAATTCACAACAACTACTGACAGAGAGGAGATAGAGGACTGTGTAAGAAAGGTGTTACAGAAAATGAGAGCGTAGAGCATTCCTGCTCAGGGGGAGAACCCAGAGACTGAGGAAGTCTCTGCTCTCGCTTTCACGTCTCCCCTCTCGAAGAAAATTTTGACATTACGCCTTCCTAAAAAATTCAAGATGTCTCAGCTAACTGTCTACTCTAAAAAGACTGACACGTCCTTACACATAGACACGTTCAGAGAATTGATGCTGATTCAAGGTTTGACAGAACTACAAATGTGTTGGCCCTTCCATCTGACTCTAGAATAACCAGCCAAACGTTGGACAAGAGTCTACCACCTGTCAGCATTCATAGCTTCAATCAATTGGTGACCATCTTCAAGAATAAGTTTAAAGGGACGGCGGCCATCAGCCGAAACCTGAGCACTTCTGAAGAAACTCAGGCGACCCTAGTCCCAAGCAGGAGAAAGCCCCTGTATAACGACTGATAGAAGGGTAAGAGAAGTCGCCATCGGAACCCAAGGTATAATCCCAAGAACATAGAAGGAATTGATAGATAGCAGAAAAATTATTTTTTTCAAGCCACGCAAGGATAAAATACCCCACCCCCCTAGTAAGGAATCCCTCCAAGAGAATTGAACAAATAGTTACACAGGAGTCCCTGCCCCGAAAGCTCCCTTATCAGAAATTTATAAGCATGCCATAAGTAGGAGACTCTTAGCACCACACCCTTAAAATATGAAGGTATGAGTGCCCGAGAAAGAACAAGGATCGATGCTACGAATTCCACAAAGAGGGCGATCACACAAAGTGAGGATCTATACAATCAGATCGAGGTATTAGTTGAGAACGACAACCTTGCTACTGTGTTGTGGATTCTTTATAAACTCCCCCGAAAGCTAGTCAGCATCATGAAGATAGAGATGATCAGGAACTGTCACATCATGATTATCTCAAGATGATTTTTGGGTAACTTCTTAGGGCTTTTTAAGCACTAATCGGGAAGGCCCTCGCTCAGTGATTCAAATAGTCAGACCTGGACCACACAAGCTAACCCAACTCGACAGTAATGTCCCTACCAAGGCCTGGAAATCGGGAATGCAGAAAAAAGCATTGCCCCTGAGAGAGCCTTCTTCTCAAGTTTGCATACTTGTAACATTTATGTACATTTTCTCTTGTGTAAATAAAAATAGAATGTTTGAATTTTTTTAGCATCTCCTGGAGTCTTTTTTGCCTCGATAGTCTTCTCCTGGTGTTAAGGTTGATCGCGGATCCTAAAATACCTTAACACTAGTCAAATCAAAAATCTTATCCGACCCAGATTTGCATAAATTCTTAATCTAGGTCAGGCATCCCAAGAGTTTAAGACCTAGTTTGTGATTAAGGCGCAGTAATCCCTAATAATATCAGATCCCTTCAGAGTTAAAAATCCTGTCCAGCCTAGGTTTGCATAAATTCTTAGTCCAAGTCAGGCATCCCGAGAATCTAAGACCTGATTTGTGATTAAGGTGCAGTAATTCCTGGTAGTGTCAGGTCCCATCAGAGTTAAAAATCCTTCCCAGCCCAGGTTTACATAAATTCTTAGTCCAAGTCAGGCATTCCAAGAGTTTAAGACTTGGTTTGTGATTAAGGCGCGATAATCCTTAGTAGTGTCAGGTCCCTTCAGAGTTAAAAATCCTACCCAACCCAGGTTTGCATAAATCTTTAGTCCAAGTCAGGCATCCTGAGAGTCTAAGATCAGGTTTATGATTAAGACGCGATAATCCCTGGTATTGTCAGGTTCCTTTAGAGTTAAAAATCCTTTCCAGTCCAGGTTTGTATAAATTCTTAGTCCAAGTCAGGCATCCCGAGAATTTTAGACCTGGTTTGTGATTAAGGCGCAGTAATCCCTAGTAGTGTCAGGTCTCTTCAGAGTTAAAAATCCTGTCCAACCCAAGTTTACATAAATCCTTAGTCTAAGTCAGGTATCTCGAGAGTCTAAGATCTAGTTTATGATTAAGGAGTGATAATCCCCAATAATGTCAGGTCCTGTCCGTCATAGGTTTGTATAAATCTTTAGTCTAAGTCAGGTATCCGAAGAGTCTAAGACCTGGTTTGTAAATAAGATGCGATAAACCCTGGTGGTATCAGGTTATCTTTCAATGTTCAAAATAGCTTCAAGCCCTTGAATACCCCTGACCCTAGTTGAGAATGCTCCTAAGGTGTCGAACAGAGTTAAGCTCCAAAGTTCATCAAGTGAAAATCTTTGAAAACCCCTAACCCTAGTTAAGAATGCTCATAAGGTCTCGGGTGGAGTTAAGCTCTAAAAGCCCACCAAGCGAAGGTCCCTGAAGACCCCTGACCCTAGTTGAGGATGCTCCTAGGGTCTCGGATGAAGTCAAATTCCAAGGCTCCCTAAATGTACTACTAAACCAAAGAAGTTTATGGCCATTCTCGAAAGAACAATCAGTGACTATTCACTTAGCGAATTTATGCTCAAGCCATGTTTTAAGCTTCCTTAGAATTAGTTAAAGTGAAAAAGGAAAATTAGCCTAAGAGACACATAGAAATGAGCAAAATTCCTGTCCATTCATAAAGAATTAGCATAGTACATGTATATGTTGTACACATAAAGGAATACAAAATATTCTAAGTCTTAAAGTACCTGGTGGGAGGCCTTTTCCATCCTCAGTTTAATATCTCCACCGGTACATCCTCTACTCGGGGGACAGGAGGGGCTTCCTCATCAAACGTCTAAGGGACTGGAGGATTCTCCTCTCTCCCTCTCACTGAAGGGGCCTCTTTGTTATATGTAGCCCGGGAGGTAGAAAAAGCATCTTCCTGGTTCGCTGGTAGATCCTAGGAGGCTTGTGGTTCCGTACCCCCTGTGATTGCCTTCGAAAGACCTTCTGTTGTGTCAACAAAGTGAACTTCATCTCTCAGTTTTCCATCATCAATAGCCATCTCGCCCACCTGGGCTACAGGGGAATCACCTTGAGAATGAGTCCTAGAAGTTCCTGGGACGTCGCGGCCCAACTAGTTAAATAACCAGTACAGGTACAACTCCAAGTACTCCTAGAGGAAGAAGTGGCTTGTTAAGTCCACACTTTCGTCAACTCCCTCGTTATATCGATCGGGGAGTTGGGCAGGTACCTCCTCCAACTTCTTTCTTTTTTCTTCAAAAAACTGTTGTAAATTTTTGTGTGCCTCTCTCAATACCCAGAGCTCCTCTGATAAGAAATTTGTCTTGTCCTTTGATCTCCCCAATTCTGACAGAATCATCAAATACTGCCCTTTTAGGCGATCATCCTCCCCCTTCAAGGTCTGGTACAGCTCGTTTAGCTTATTGAACTGACCAGTGACCCTTTTCTTAGCCCGCTCAGTAAGGTCGCTCTTGGCCTTCAGGGCCTCATGCTGGGTCTCAACGACTGACAGCTTCCCTTGCATGTCTTCTTTCTCCTTGAACCACTGAGCCCTCTCCCCCTCTAGGGCCAAAATTTTGGTCGACAGCTCTTCTCTCTCCTCTACTCCAACTTCTTTATGGTTTGGAATACTTACTTTCTGACAGTAAGGGCATTTTCAAAGTCATCGACGAAGAGGTCCAGCATGTAGGCATTTTAGATCAGGGAAAGGCACAAGGGTGGTCAGTATCTCCAAAGAAAAGAAAAGAAAAGAAAAACTACAAAAAACTCAAGGGAGAAAAAGACTTACCCAATTAAAGAGGACACTCAGCCAATTGAGAGCCTCCTTCAGAGGGACGCCTGCCATATCCTCACCTCTTTTCAATGAGATTACCTCTTAAGCGGAATTTACCAGGAGAAGGAGATACCCAAAGTTCTCCCTTTTGCTTTCAAGGAGATCCTCCACAAAAATCTTGTCTATTTCCCTGGCGCTTTCCTTATTGACCGAGAACGGGTCTTCTATCATGAAGAGAGGTGGTTCTTCTCACCCTTGTCCAACCCCAAAGCCCGATGTTTTGCTGGTCGAAACACTTTTTGGGCCAGTTTGCTACTCTTAACCCTGACCCAAGGCCTCTTGCATTTTTTATACCTAGACATGGGGGACTATTGCGCCTGTCACACGATCCGGGACCCTCTTCGACTGACCGTCAATGGGACGAGACAGAAGGTCTACTTTCTACTTCTTCTTAATCTCAGCCAGGCTTTCATCCATGGGCCTCTTCCCTTTATCTTTATCCAAGGCCGAGTCAACCTTTTGAGGATGCTTCTCTTGCTCCTCCCTGGACTCCTTGAAAAAGATGCCTTTCTCCTTAGGGCGGACGGCTTTCTTCCTTCCCTCCTTCTCGGGAATCTTCTTGGGGTCCTCCTTCATCAGCCCTTTCTCTTTATCACCCGGGGATTTTATCTTTGATTCAACGCCATTAAGTGTTTTTAGGGCTCCCTTGGAGAGTATGCTCTTTAGGACGTCGCTGGACCTTTTGCTGTCCGCCAAGGTTTTTTCGGTCCCCGCCTCTGCAGTAAGGAAGATATAGTTAGCCTTTAAAATAAAAGGAAAAAAACCAGTCAGAAGGAGCAGTTTAAGAGCCCCTTACCTTTATTCATCTAAGCCCTCAGTTTAGAGAGCTCACTCTTGGACACCACCTTGGATGCCAACCCTGAGGCAATTATGCTATTTGCATTTAGCAACTGCTTGACATCTATGATGGGAAGCTCCAGAAGCTTGTTTCTAACAACCATCAGGGTGTCCACCTAGTCCCTCTTAACGACTACAATAGAAAATCCGTCAGTATTAGTATAACTCCCTCCTTAGTAAAGAGCAAAAGTATCTATCATGTGCTTACCAGACTTCTAGAAGGAGGGAGGAAAGGAGCAGGATGAAGGCTCGGTATAATCTTCCTTGACGATAAACCAGCGATCTTTCCAGTCCTTGTTGCAGGAAGGAGTGCCCTTCACTCTGAACTAAAATCTTCCACGAACTTGGAGGAAGTACCACCCAGGGTACTGGTTGATATTCTTTCTGAGAGAATACAAATACAATACCTCCTTAAAAGTCGGGGCGGAACTCTCCTTGAGAAAGCTCAGCACGAACAACCCGCTCAGGATCCTCCAGTTGTTCAGGGTAAGCTGGTAGGGAGGGATCCCGAAGGCTTCAAAGAGCCTGACCAAGTAATTCTACAGGAAAAGACGGGCCTCAAGTAGCAGGTGCTCCTCATTAAACGCCATTTTTCCTAGCGTCAGGTTACTTGGGATCTCATTCCCAGTTGGTACCCTCAGCTACACACTGTCAGGAATACCAAAAACCCTTTTGTATGCCATCAGATCCATCTAGTCACTGATGAGACAAACCAGTCTATTTCATTGGGCCCCCTCATCAGACTCTTAAATTTTGATGGATCCCCGGCCTCTTCCTAACCACTAGCAGTGGTGTCAGAGAATTTATTTTTGTCTGTCAATTTTCTAATCACAAAGAAACTCAGAAGATATATATAAATGCCCGACTATTCCCCGAAATTAAAAGAGACTCCCAAACCCTTTACCTTTTTAAGCGACGGTGAGAAGTTTACCATCAACACACGAAGAAGAACTCGAGTACAAGCACTTGCAAACACACAGAGAAAAGAACAAAGGACAAGGAGGTAGAAACAGAAATCGAAGCAAAAAGAGAATTAGAGAGCATTATAGTCAGAGATTTCGCAGGAGATAGAAAGGTGAAAATGACAGCTGAGGAAGAGGGGTATTTATAGTAGGAAAGAACCAATCTTCACCGTCGATCTGAAAAGACAAAGGACGACCACTTGTCCAATCCCCTTCAATGCTTCTGCGGCTCAAGGAACGGTTGAGTACCCGCCATCAGGGTTCTTACACGTAGCCTATTCACAGCCGAGTATTCAAATCTTTTAGAAATCCAAAGAGCTACAAACTCAGGGACAGCTGTGTGACACGAGCCCTGACGTACCATATTTAATGAGGGAGAATAAATAACCTCAAAAAAAGATACATCATCAGGCACCAAATGGCTCGATCAAGTAGGGTTTTCAACAATTAAGTAACACCCGAGGCGCTCTAATCGTCTCAGCTAGTATCTTCCTTATAGTAAAAATTTGCCTCAAGACCAGTGAAGTATCCCCCCCTCCCCTAAAACCAAATTGATTCAGCCAAGAGTTTCTGACGTGCACTCTGCGAGTCTTACACCAAAAGCTGAGGGACTATCTGATGAAAAAAAAATATGCAAGTGACATATGGGACCCCGTTAGAAAGAAACGTGGCACTTCTGTCCCAGGCATTTCAGCCTCCCAGGTGAACCCGACCTCAGGTCCCAGGGAGTCACCCTCCCAGGTGGATTCGACCTTAGGTTCCAGGGAGTCAGTCTTTCAAAAAACCCGATCTTCCACCTCAAAGAGTCATCCTCTCAGGTAAATCTGCCTCAGGTCCCAAAGAGTTGACTTCTTAGATGAACGTGCACCCCCTTTAGGGTGTATTCGATGACTCTCAGTTGATTTACCCTTAAGACTCAGAGACACGCCACATCTCTCAAGCATTAGTAGTCAAAGGCCTTAGAAAGTCTGTATCGCCTTAGGATGAGTCCACCCATCCCCTAGAAAAGCGCAGAATTAACCTCATAACTGCGGGGTCTCCCAGGGAAATATCTCCTCTTCATCAACACGCATGCAGCCCTCAACCAGAGAACCCCCAATCATGCGCCCACACTATCAAAAATAAAAATGATCATTGACACAGCAAACTCTATAATGGGAGTAGATGCCCTGCCTTAGAAGCTGCCTATCCCATTCTCCGCCCCTTTTTAGACAATGTGACATCAGCAAACCTAGGTTTTGTAGAAATATCAGTTGAAACATTAATGAAATACAGTTACACATTATCCAAAGGCACTAGAGTCCCATCATTTTCATTCTCTGATGTTCAGTTACATCACTAGGGTACTATATAAAGGGGGGTTCTCCAGTAAAGAGGAGGGGACTGGAGATTTTGACCCTCCACTTGTAACTCTTGTTGGTATTTTCTATTATGATTTTCTCTTCTCCACACTTGGTAAAAGAGTCTCTTTTCTTTCATTCTATCCTGATTTACTTACTGGAATTTACCATATACTCTCTCACCGTATCAGACTCAGGCATCAGAGTTTTTTCGTCGAGAACCCTATCCGACATGACTCCTAACGTGTTATGGTCTTGCAAAAACTTAGAGATAAAGTTCTGCAAGTAAGGATCCGGCCAACAACCCTCTCTCGCGTGGATTCGTCGACATAACAACGACGTTCATATTCACACCTCAATAATATATATAAAGTTTAAAGAAAATTTAAATGAGTTGTTAATTTTATTTTACTAATTAGTGGTGTTAAATTGTTAATTAGTATAAGTGGTAAAAAATTTTATTGGTATAGAAAGTTAGGATTTAAATTTTGCTCAAACTAAATATTGAAAAGAAAATAGACCTGATTTAAGAATCGAAACGTTACTATAGGATTATTTTTAATTGACGAGAATAAATTATCATCCACATCATTACTTTAACCATGTCATCGTTTATATCACCTAATCAGAAAGTTGAATCCACTTACGCATTATACTACCAAAGCAAAAAAAGCTATGCATAATCCTCAGAGATAGACCTTTTAACATCGTCCAATAATATACTTGGATAGAGCCTCAAGATTTTTTTTATCTGAACCAGGAGTCGTTATTTTTTAACCCATTTTTATCAACTATAAACTGACAATATAAAAAATGAGAGTACGATAAAGAAGGTCACATATCAAGCTCTATATATACACTCCCTTTCTCAATTGTCATATGACATTATTTCGTATTAGACAAATCTTTGCGTATGGGTCAATACAATAGAGAAAATATAGAATAATAATTATAGTGTAATCAATTAGTTAAAATTTATATGCAACTCTCTTGTTATAGGTGTTAGTGAATGCCCTAGTAACCATTCGTATTGTCGGTTTCAGGACTAATGATCTTGTATAAACCTTTTATATATTAATGAAAGAAGTAGTTCTTTATTTACATATATTTGCTGCTTCTTTTATTTTTCATGCAAATGAATAAAGAATGTATGTACATTGTTCAGATAATTTTATTTAATTGTTAAATAAATTTATCAAATCGTTCCCTACGTACGTGATATAAATTGGGCACTATATCATATAGTAGGTATACTAAATGCTGCCTAATGATATTATATGATAATATATGTAGGTTGGAAATATGAGTATTATCGTAAGAGCATTAATGTGGATTTATAGTTGATGAACTATTTATCAAAAAAGATCGAATATCGATGAATCAAATGGTATACATGTAGTCAATGATTTATCGATAGATTGTAATAGTGTGCAATGTAATCTTTTGACTTGAGATGTCTAGAATCAGACTTTGTATGGATGGGTGTATTTCATATGGTGTATATGTGCAGGGCTAATCACACCTTGTACAAGAAACTGGTTTAGGTATACTTTGTTCATATAGGTGTTCGGTTAACAATCAAGATGGGACCTGTTGACTCGATAATCAGATTGAGAATTATCATTGTCTCTATTCGAGTCGATTTCCTAATTGAATGTCGATAGGATGTTATGATTATAAGTCAACGGCTATTGCATAATATTGACATATGATTGACGATTCAAATGAGAATTAAGATTAGGGTTTTTAGAGTCCATAAACCCCTATCTCGATCAGGATACGATGACGAAAGGATATGACTCACACATTACGTGCAATTGAGAAAGGGTTTGATGAAGATACTTCTTTATTGTGACTTAGGGATTATGGTGCATTGCTGGATACTAATCATAGTCGATGAGCAATCAAATGTTTGGCACATGTTCACGATTGAGTCATGGTGAACCTTCATGGTCCACCAAGATCCTCTAACACTTCTTCACATGAGAGAGAGATAAAATATTATCGAGAGAAGGTTAGCACCCTCATGATAATATCAAAATAGGCTGAAACCAATATGCATAATGGTTATATGTATTGAATATTCTTTAAAGTGTTAAAGAAATGATATATTGATATCATAAGGTTATTTAATGTAAATAACTTGTCAAATTTGATAATAAAATATGATTTTAAGGCAAAATAGTGAAAATTAACTGAAAAAGTTTTATTTAATGTAAAATCACCATTTTGCCCCTAATATGATACATGTGTGCAATTTATTGTAAATTACATATTTAAATTTGATAATTTTGGTAAAAAGACTATTTTACCCTTATGTGTGTAAAAGTGACCAAGGGCATTATGATAATTGTCTAAAATTTATGAATTTTGTATAATCCATTATATTAATTAATTTTTTAATTAATTTGATCATTAAATTATGTATTTAAGTGTTAAATACTCAAAGAAAAAGTGGTTTTTATAAATTGACAAAATAAAAACAATTGTTAAAATATAATTGGTTTATAATTTTAATTTGGTGCTTTATTTTCATTGATCCATTTGTTTGGTTACATAAACTTTAGATGGGTTTGATGTATCACATAAATTCCATTTAATTATTACTTAATTAATAAAATGGAAAATATAAATATCTTTGTATTTTTCATTTTTAATTAATTTTTGGCATCAAAAATGGTCTCTCTCTCTTCAAAATTTCAGCCAGCCATGGAGGAGTGAGGAGGATGGTGTCAAGTGAAGAGGAGTCATGATTTTGGATCTTGTCTTCATCACAAAAGCATCCTTGCATCAAGTCTCACAAAAGCCCCAAGGTAATTGTCTTTGAGAACCTCTATTTTCCATACTTTCTAGCCTAGGGTTTTTGCTTGTAAACTTACAATTTGAGCATGATTTAGGGCATAGAACCTTTAATAACAAAAATGGTTACCTGTATATACGTATGTATATTGGTGATGATGACAAGGTGGGTCAGGATATGTTTATGACTACAGGGATATATCCTAGAGTCAGCTTGAAGAGAGGTTGCCTAGGTGAGTGGAGATCATAGGTGGGGCTGAAGCTTGGTGGATATGTGATGATATGGTTATGAGTTGATTATTTGCCCCCTGTGAGTCTCCTCCAGATTAGTTATGGACGTTACCATGTAACTACTCGAGACTAATATCAGTGATGGGCCTGGTTTTAAAATAAGCACATGCATATTTGATTTCTATTGTATAAAAATTTATTTTTTTTGAAAACACATTGTTTTATTTGTATAAAAACTCACTGACGGTCTCGAGACTGCTTAGGGCTAGAGTAGTTGTTAGGAAGGGTGACCAGCCCAATGACTTTCAAACTTTAACGTTTTACCATCTAGAAAATTATTTCAGTGAACTTTCCTTAACTTATTTTCTTACCTATTTTGTTATTTTAAGAAAAACCAAATGAATGTTTGTATTTAGTTTTGTTGTATTAGTTCACTTGCTGAGTATAAACTTGTATACTTATCCTACTCCTTTTTCCCAGTTTTCAGATTATAATAACTAGGTTCGAGGTGCATGGTGGTGTCATCTTCAGATTATTGATTGGATAAGGTATACCAAGCTCGACTCCCATTTTAGTTGTTTGAGTTCACTGAGGATTATGTGCCAACTTATTACAATTTGTATTAACTTTCTTAAATACTTATATTAAATTTTTGTACTATATAATTCTCGTAATATCATGATTTCTGTTCAATTATATCTATGAAGTTTTATGAACTCTACAATTTTATTTTTACTTATTTGAGACTTGTTTAAATATATTTTAAATAGTTTGATAGTAAATCTTGATTTGGTTGATTAGTTTTGGATTAAGAAACATTTTTTTAGAGTAGTTATTATGAGATAATTATGGGAGTGGATTTAAATAATTTGCTTATATAATAAGTACCACAAATGCCTTACAGGTTCTCAGTAGGTATTCAAGGGTTTTAGAGTATACACTGGGTATCTATGATGATTGTCACATGTGAAACCCACTGGTTAGGGAGTGATAATTTTATTGGTATTAGAGCTAAAGATTTTAAAAAAGGATTTTTTTAAAATCTTTTAAACTATTTTAAATTATATTAAATAGTTTTCGTATTGGTTTTCATTTATTTTGAAACTTTACCAGTGGACTAAGTGAGTCGAGTTATAGGATGTACCACCACCATGTTAAATATATGTTATTAAATTTCCTTTTTTTGTAGTAATAATATCTTCAAGACCTAGGCGACGTTGGGGTAAACCATAGAGGGAGGTCAAACTTGATGCAGAAGATGAAGCCACATCATATATACCACAACCGGACCCTGAGGGATCGTAAGTATCACCTTCACCCCAACTCCAGCACTTAAGGGCAGGGATGCCTCCTTAGATGACCTTGAAACGTGAGTCACTTTGTAGCATATTAGAATGCCCAAGGATTTGCCCAAACCCAAAGCCAACTCGATCCAATGCCTTATCACTATCCTTACCCTCTACCCCCTGTAATAATAGAATCAAATGAGTCAGCGCCAAAATTATCTCAATTGATAAAAGAGGTTTGATAATTGGGGAGTGATCCATTTGGAGGTACTACTGATGCTACTCTCGCCAATCAATAGTTTAAAAAATTGGAGGAAGATCTAAATGACATGGAGTTGGAGGATAGATATAAATTGAAGGTGGTAGTTTGATTATTTGAGGGTAGTGCAGTCACCTGGTAGGTAAATGTGTAGGCGAGGACTCCCACGTAGTTGACTTAGGAGAATTTTGTATAGGAATTTCAAGACCAGTATTTTAACCTCTTTCATTATAATCAAAAGAAGCAAGAATTCCTCATATTGAGGCAGATGGGCAAATCAATGACAGATTATGAGACTTAACTGAGAGAGTTAGTGGAATTCGTGCCAAAATTTACTAATGAGGAGATTTTTTATGCTAAGTTTGAGGAGGATTTGAATTTTGAGATTCAGGAGAAGATGGCATTGTTAGGGAGTTAAGGCTATAAAGAGATGATTCAGATGTCATTTCCGACTAAAATGTTGGTGGGACAAAGAAAATCATGGAGTCAATTTCAGGAGAGAAAGGATCTAAGTATACATATTACCTTATCATCTAAGAAGAGTCGTAACAATGGATCTTCCAGCAGTGCCTCTACTACCAGTCCTACAAGTAACCTATCACTTTCATCTCAAGGTCAGAGACCCTCAAAATTTATGTCATCAACTTTAGGATAACCATAGGGCTCAAGACATAGTCAGAGAGTGGATTGATGTGTTCATTATAGGTAGTACCATGCAGGTCTATGCCCTTAGTTGCCAGTGCGTTGTCATTATGGACAAGTAGGGCACATGAAGAAATCTTATCCCAGGTTAAGCAGGACAGAAGCAAGTGATCAGGTTGATCATTACCAATCACCCAAGTAGCGTCCAGTAGTTGAGCAGTTCACAACTTCTATAGGTAGAAGATCAGGGGTAGGCAGTTCATCCACAATTTCACAAGGAGCACAGAGGACTCAGGATAGGGTTTAGACTAAGGTATTTGCTCTAGATTAAAAACAGGCACAGGTTAATTTGAATGTAATAACTAATATGGTCATGATCTTTAATCAACCTACATATATATTAATAGATCCGAGTTCTGATAGGTCGTTTATCAGAACTTCGTTTATGTCTCATATTGAACAAAAATTATCACCCTAAGCTCAAGAGATTATGGTTCACACTCTCTTAGGCCAAAAACTTTTGAGGAAGACAGTGTTTAAAAATTATGTAGTGATGGCCCTAAAGTGTTTTGATGATGGCAAAATATAAAAAGTGAAAATATTATGCATGTGAAATAGATAAACGATTAAGTGATCTTTTAGATAAACTATTAAATGATTCAATATTCAAATAGACATATATATCTCACTTGATCTCTTGGGAAGGCATGTATACTTTCAGATGTTCAAATTGAAGTCAACAAGTATCAAGAATTCATGGCAAAGCTCAAATGTATCGATACCCTTGGAAGATAACTTAAACTTATCGATACCTTTAAGTAAAAAGTGTCAAGAATTCGTGGCAAAGCTCAAATGTATCGATACCCTTGTAAAGCAACTTAAACGTATCGATACCTTGGTGACGGACTTGACTCGTTTATGCAAAATGGTATCGACACCTTGAAGATTTAATTAAATGTATCAATATCTTAGGAAACATTTTGACATTTTTGTGATGGACTTGGCTTCATTTGCATGAAAAGGTATCGAAACCATAAATGAACATATCGACACCTTCAAGCAATATATTTAATGTATCGATACCCTAATGAAAGGTATCGACACCTATATCAAATTTAGAACAGTAACGGCTAGTTCAGAGCATTAAATGCCACCATTAATGATGAAGAAAAAAGTCGTTGGAGAAAGTTATTTTAGATATAAAATACAATCATGTTTAAAGATAATATGGTTGTTAAAGCATAATTCTCAGAGCAATCAAAGAATTGAAAAATATTCTCTTGCAATCAATTTTTATTCTCTCTGTTCTCTTACATGTATTCTTTTTATTTTAGAAAGAGAAAGTTGAGCTTATTGAATATACACTCGTTTGTGAGATCAAACTTTTCTTATCTCTAATTCTTGAGATACATTTTGGGTTATTCTTCACCCGTTGTAAGAAAGATTGTATTGGGTTTCACTTCACCCGTTCTAAAGGAAGTTGTATTTATGGTTACCCTTCACTTGTCATAAGAAGGAGATGTAATTGGGTTCCGCTTGACCCGTAGAACAAGGATTTAGTGATCCTCGGCATGACCAGATTCAATCGAGAAGAGTGGATATAGACCATTAGTCAAACCACTATAAAAATCTTGTGTGCTTTATCTTCCTTATCTATCTTATTTATCTTCTGCACTTAATTATCATAACACTTACATTAGGCTTATTTATTTCCTTAAAAAGTTTAAGAAAAAATTCTTTTAAAGTTTTAAAATCCAATTCACTCCCTCTTGAATTGTGTCATCTGGGTCTTTAATTGGTATTAGAGCCTTTTCTCACATCATATAGGTTTAAACACCTGTGAGTGGATCACCATGGCATCATCATCCATTCCTTCACTCATGGTAGAGGGTCAATCAATCAATAGACCTCCATTTTTCAATGGATTTGACTATGCATACTGGAAGAAACGTATGCAAATATTTCTTAGGACACTAGATTTTGATATCCTCACTATTATAGAGGACGGTTACAACCCTCCTATGACCATAGACAAAACCACTAGGGAAGGAAAACTAAAATCGAAATCAGAGTGGACTCCAAAAGAGAAAAATCAGTTTCAATTAAATGGTAAAGCTATGAATGTATTATACTATGCATTAGATAGATCGAGTATAATACCGTGTCTGGCTATGATATAGCCAAAGCTATTTAGGATATACTTGAAATTACCCATGAGAGAACTAGTAGAGTCAGGGACTCTAAGATAAGCATACTGGTTCATGATTATGAACTCTTCAAAATAAAACCCCATGAGTCTATTAAAGACATGTTTACACGTTTCATTATATTACTAACAATTTAAAAGCACTTGATAGGTCATACTCGAACATGGACATAGTCAACAAAATCCTTCGAAGTCTATCAAAGACATAGGAAGAAAAAGTTACTATTATTAAAGAAGACCATGATCTCAGCAAGCACCCACTTGAAGAATTACCTAGCTCATTGATAATGTATGAGTTAGAAGCAAGCAAAAGTGAGCATAATGATAGAGAAAGTGGAAAGAAAAATGTGGCTCTCAAAAGCATCAGAAATGAAGAAGAAGAAGACAGCACAAAGCATCCTCAGAAGATGACAAGTTCATGTTGATGGCCAGAAAAATGAAGAAAATATTTAGAAGAGTCAAAACCAGAAGGAGAAACTGGAGAAGAAGAGATTTCTAGAAAGAGGACAAGTTAGAAAAATTCAAGACAAACAAAGAGAAGGAGAAAGAGAAAGAGGTGATTTGCTACGAAAGCAAAAAGTTTAGACACACTAGATCAGAATGCCCTATCAGGAAAAACAAAAAGGACTGAAAAAAGAAGAAAGCAATGTAAGTCACCTGGGATGACTCATCTGAAATGGATAGCTCCTCCGCCTCCAAATCTGAGCATGTAAATCTCTGCCTTATGGTAAAAGGAGATGATGAGGTAATTTCTAAATCCTCTTTTGAGTATTATAATACATATTTTGATGAGAAAAATGATTTGATGTATGATAAACTGCTTGATTTATATTATGAGTATGGAAACATCATTAGAAACAAAGTTAGGCTTGTTGCTCAAGGCTATAGCCAAGAGAAAGGG
>JAVXUL010125321.1:0-16372 GCA_035590515.1 Trichilia minutiflora | reverse complement strand
TATCCTGTGTTATTGGGTATACCCTGGAGGTCTGTGGCGTTGTCACGTGTGGGATCCCGGGTCGGGTCGTGACAATTGGATCATTGAAAACCCTTGGAATTATTAAAACTTATGAAAATTGAGAATCAGGAGCTCAGTGAACAATATTCACATTTTTGTGCATATGTTGAGTTATTGAACTCAAAATAAAGCACCGTAAAAATATAGAGAAACTAGAGATATTGAGAAATAATATATTCAAAAATAGACTTGAGATATTATAAGAAAAATTCCCAAAAAATTCTTAAGTTGGGCTATTTTGCAGGGACGTGTAATCAGGGCAATAGTTACAAAATATATTATAACTTTAGCTAGAGTTATTCGAAGTATAAACTATAAAATTCTAAGAAAACTAGACTTATTAAGGACCAATGTATCAAAAATTTAGCCCCCTAATTTATTAGAACAGTTTTCAAAAAAATTTAGAATTTAACCTACCTATAAACTCACTATGAATTAGGAAGGTTTCACATATTGTATCTATAACTTGAGTTAGAAAATTTTAAATCAAAAATCTATAAAATTTATAGACTAGTTTATCACTTTAGCTTTCTAATAGATTATTCCAAGCTTAAATCAGGTTTATAGGTATTAATTCAGAAGTATTTCTTTGTCAACCGTTTTTAACATTCATATATGTTGTTTAACATCCTAAATTCACAAAGGAAGCCTCCATCACCACTAGTATCTTAGAAAAGTAGATCCAAGAGTTGATTATTCAGTTGTGAGTGGATATTTACTCTTTTTTCCTTATTTTCATTTATTTTTAAAATGTTCATTGATTAGTAATTGTTGAAACATCAAAAAATAAATTATTCTATATTATGCTGGATATTGAATATTATATTTTCTTTATGTATTATCAATTATCATGTAAAGAAGTTGATGAGCTACTTGGATTCAGGCCAGGAGAAGCCCACTGTGTTTTTAGAGATGGGCTATTTTATGATGTTTTCTTATTAATTTGATTCATAGCCAAACATTTGAAAAATGAATAATTATTTGTATATATGCATATACTAAGAATTTTATGTGGAGAAAATTATTGTAGATTCATAAAAGAAATGATTTGTTAATGAGTTGTTTAACTACTGACACAATTAGATATACATATAATTACTGAGAAATTATGTTATTATGGACTGAGTGACATCATAATACTTTACCTTTATTTTTTGTATTTTTGATATGATGTTTTAGACTGTATTTTATATTTTCTTTCCTTAACTAAGAGTTATAACAGGGAAAGTTCACGTGCTCCGAAAGCACGTTCTGATATATATTCTATAGAAGTGCTGGCATAAATGAGAAGTAGGAGATGAAGAGAGTGTAGATTATATTATATTTTTGATGATGTTATTAAACAAAATTGAAAACTAATTATTGAATGGCATAATTAAATTAATTATGGAATATACTTGATTTTCTAAGTGAATATTATGATGTTTAAATCAATTCAAAAACGTTATACTTCACTTTAGTCTTTTGCGTGAGAAAGTTTCTTTTTGCAGGAATTTTGGGCAAGTATCGATACATGAAGAGATAAAGTGCATGAGACTATTCACGTAACAACACATTCCAGCCAAGTATAGATATATGGATACAATTCAAAGAGAAGTATTGATACTCATCTTCAAACAAATCAAAGATGTCTAAAAATACTTGAAGTAACGATACATGAACTGTCAAAAAAATAAAATATCAATACATCTGAAGTCAAGTATCGATACGGAGACGGAGATGATTTTCTCAACGTAACCAAGTATCGATACATGATCACTGAAGTATCGATACATGGAATCACTCCAGTAATATCCTTAGCAAGTATCGATATATGGACATAAGGATGTCGATACATAGAGAAAGTTCATACAAATTTCAATAAAGTATCGATGCATGAAATCTAAGATATCGATACATGCACTGTCAGCATTGTAACGACTAGTTCAGAAGTATTAAATGCTGTGATTAATGAGCAGACAATAGAGCCATTAGAGGAATTTAGCTCAGACATAAATACAACCATATTTGCAAGTTTAGTTGTCGTTGAAGCATAACACTTAGAGCAATCAAAGTTGAAAAACATTCCTCTGTAAAATTAAATTTTATTCTCTCTGTTTTATTTCATTTGTATTTATTCTAGTGAGAGAAAATTTAAATTTATTGCATATTCATTCTTGTGAGAGATTAGCTTTTTATTTTCTATTCATTAAGATAGATTTTTGGGTTTCTCTTCACCCGTAGCAAGAAAGAACTATATTGGATTTTATTTCACCACGATTAAAGGAAGTTGTATTTATGGTTGCCCTTTACCGTATAAGAAGGATTTGTAATTAAGTTTCTCTTGACCTGTAGAAACAAAGAACTAGTAATCCTCGGTGTGAGTGGATTCATCCAAGAAGAGTGGACGTAGACTTATAGTTGAACCACTATAAAAATTATGTTGTGCATCTTTTATTATTCTATCTTCATTTTCTCTTTGCATTATTTCATAAAACACATAAGTCAATTTCATAATTTTTCATGAATAATTTAAAAATTCTTTTAAAAGTTTTAAAATTTCCAATTCACCCCCCTCTTGAAAATCGCCATCTGGGCCTACAAAGAGTTCTGAATTTTATAACCTGATATCTGTATATATTTCTGTATGGTTTTCTGATAAACCTGATACTCTGAGATTTATTTCTGATATTATAAAAAACATGTAGTTGATGTCTTATTATTTGTGTTGTATACCTGAAAATGAATTGGCTTATAGATGTGTTTTATACCTGAAATCTATTTTACTTATAGTGCATTGTTTTACCATTACTTTCATTATCTACTCATTGAGTTTTCTTAAAAACTCATTCCATTATAGCTTCTAGTTTTTGTAGGACTAAGTCTTTGATGAGGATTATTTAAAACTTTTATGAAGAGCATTGAAAATCTAGATCTTCATATAGTTACCTAGGTGTTATTATTTTGTATGAGTATATATGTTTTGTATTTCAAGCTTAACCCAAGTGATGTATATTCACTATATGTATGATTTTTTTTCATCTTTGTATATATTTATACATTGTATTATTTTACATATAAATATATTGGTGTGTGATTATCATAGTGTTGATGGGCATAGAGCCCCTATTATCTAATTATGAATTTCATTTATTACCTATATTACCTGCATCGTAGGTTATTAGTTAGGTTTGTCTGAGGCTTATGGGGGTAAGTATCCCTACCTTCATGTCGTTATGATCTCGAGTTTTGGGATGTGATCCTTCTTCATTGTTTTCTTATTTAAATCGAGAAATACAAGTTTGTAGATGATTAAGAACATTGATTAAGTGTTGTTTTGAGCAAAAAATTAGAGATTAATCAAAAAAATCACCAAAAGAGGGAGGGAAACTATCAAGAATTCTAGAGAAAAGAAAAGAAAATTGGGAAGGAAGTAGAGAGAAGAAGAAGAAGAAGGAAAATTATCCATCCCTACCTTTAGCCCTTATTTATACAGCCTTATACCATCATGCTTGACCCTATGATTAAGACACGTGATAATTGTCTTGGATTCTGAAAATATATTCTATCGACTTAGGATATACCTCTAAATCATGCAAGGCATTTAATCTATTTTTCAAAACATTTCTCTTCTTCTTTTTCAAAGTAGATACATAATAAATTAATAAAACATACAAAACATGTGATTTCTAAAAAATTTTATAATAGTCAAAAAATAATTTATAATAAACATAATTTGAGCAATTCCAATAGATATAATTTATAGAACTATGAGTTGAGTTTATAAAGATACTTGAGTCTTCAAACCATTAAGCAATCACCACCATTTAAAGCTCTTAGTCGAATTTAGAATACTTGAAATAAATGTGTACGAGAATAAGTATACCATCGAATACTCAGTGAGTGAACATATAAATTATTCAAAACCTTATCAATAACCAAATTCATAGGAGTATAAATCTTGATTGAGTTATAATCATAAAACATTCAAATCATACTCGCCATATGGTCCTAGTCCATATCAAATCACAATATCAATCAATATTCAATACATATTACTCAAAGCGATCTCTACTTAGGTTATCATATCATAATTATAATCAATCGCCCCAATCAGGTCTCATGGGTCATATCATCGTATACATATACTAATGTACAATCCTAAATAAAATTCATATGAATAGGAATATACCACAGTCCTTATGTAATCAATAATTATCAATAAAACCATCATCATTCTATAGCCATACTATAAATGGTATAAAATAACTTTAGTACAAGTGAAAGTTTATTAATATATGCCATAAAAAAGCATTTGTGTTATCAATTTCAGGGATATTTTATCTTATATTTAATATTTATTATTAATAAAAGAAAGAGTTCTTTATTCACATATGTAACCCGTTTCTTTTATTTTATCATTCATTTAAATAAAGTATATATGTGTTTTGTCTAAATAATTTATTTAATTATAAGATAATATTATCAAAATTATTTTCTACGAAAGTGAACTTAAATAGACAACAATATGGTATAATAGATATACTGAATATCTTCGATAAATATCATAAAATAATATTAGTGTTGATGATCATGATAGTCATATTACTAGAATATTAGTATGGATTAATAATTAGAGAAATATTTTTTAAAAATAATTAAATAACGATAAATCACATGATACATAGTCAATAATTTATCGTATGATTGTACTAGTGTATGATGTAATATTTTAACCTAAGATATCATGATCAGATCCAATGTAAATTTGTATGGTTCATATAATATATAAGTACAAAACTAATCATATCTTGTATGTTAAAATTAGTTTAGTCACGTGTTATTTATATATAAAGATAAATGATGATTAAAATGGGATTCTTTGACTTGACCTATTAGATTAAGAGTAAAGCAACCACTAATTCCATCCAGATTTGATTCTTAAACGAAAATCAATAAATGTTTGAAATATAAATTTTAGGGCAAAGTAAATTAAATGTCATACAAAAGAGTTTGTGATGATGAGTTCATAACATATTGATTGATCATTTTAGATATATCAAATTTAAGGATTTTGATATTTCATGAATCTTTATTTGATTAGAATTGGATAACGAAAGGATATTACTCATATGATACGTAAAATCTTAAATGGGTTCGATGAAGTATTTCTTTATTATGATGTAAAGATTATGGTATATTAAAAAATATTAATCATAATCATTAAGTTTACAATTAATTTTGAGAAAGAATTCGAAGTAAGCTTAGGCTAATCTATATTAAATCTATATAGTCATACCAATACGTTATGTATTGAAGAATGTTTAAGAGAGAAAAAATATTATCTATAGTAAGCCAGTATCTTTTAGGATAATATAGGACTGAATAATATGTGTAAGTATTATATATATAGATATATATATTTATAGTTTTTAAAGTGTTAAAGAATTTATATATATATATGTAATTTAATATAAGTTACATAACTTGTTGATAATATATTATTAAAGGACTTAAAAAATATTATTTTAAAGTCAAAAGGACTATTCCTTAGTAAGGAGTTTATTTTAGAAAATTTTGTAAAAATTCAATTTTACTAAATTACCTTTGGATGATTTTTCTCATATATTTTGATTAATGGTTAAGTAATGATCATTTTAGTAAATATTATATTTAATTATTAAATAGTTAATATTTATTTAATAAATATCAAATTAATTAAATATAAAATCAAGAATATATATATACATGTTTGTATGATCTTGAGTTACAAATACTTTTGTGAATTGGTCTAACATGAATATACTAACCTTAGAAGATGATTTGTATGCGTGTAAGAAGGGGACCAAATTGCATTGTTTTCATTACATTTCATTAAGGGTAAAAGAGGAATTCCATAGGAGAAGGTAGTTCAAATTCTGGTAGCTTTAAAGATTTGTATTCTTGCTGGGTTCACGTGCTTGGTTTATAAAACAGCAGCAAAGGAATGTATTGGGGGTGACCTACTTCTGTAATTTGAATCCTCTTGAATGAATTCTTCTTTCTCTGGAATACGTCTTCTTCTTCTTCCACATTTCTTGTTTCTTGAGTTAACATTTCTGCATTCTTGATTTCTGGATTTCTTATTCTTCTGTTACTATCTTGGAATCCATTTTCTGTAAAAGCTAACTTGCAAAGCTTGCTGATTCTTGCTGTGAGTTTGTCTTTCTGTTCTTGTGGTTGATGATCCTGTGTGATTATCTTCAAGAACTTTTGCATGATTTTAGTTTAATAATCCTCCAGACTCCAACAAAGTCAAATCACCATAGAGCACCATTATCATTTTGATATATTCAGTGAAGTCATCGATTTTCAATTGTAACAGCTAAACAATAGGTTTAGTTCCCACGTCATGGATCTTTTGACACTTAGCTCAGCTTTGAGTCTAAGGAAAGAGTACAAATCTCTCGGTGTTGATGATATTTGCACTCTTACAAAAAATATTATCGGCTTGATTTTATTGAAAAAGAAAGATTGAATTTAAAATTTCTGTTGAAACATTTTGAGTGTGATATTCGCAGTAATGTGAAATTGCAAAATCCATCTTCTTTATCGTAATTGTGTCTTATTTTAACAAAGACGAGAAAATCAAAAATATATTATCTCTTGATAGACTGATAAGACTTATTTTAACTCTTTCAATATTTATAGCAACAAGTGAACAAGCATTTTTAGCTATAAAAATAGTCAAAACAAGATTAAGAAATAAGATGGAATATGATTGCAATAACTTGGTTGTCAACATTGAAAGAGAAATTGCTGAAATATTTAGTTTAGATTTAATTTTTGAAAATTTTATTTCTTTAAAAGAACATCACTGCCAATTTTAGGTAAGATTAGTTATTTCATATTTGATGTCTTTTTTATACTTTTATTTATGAATTGATCAAATTTATGCCTTTATATCTTTGCTGTTCTTTTTTGTGTATATTATTTATATATTTGTTTTATGTTAAGATAATATAGTTTTGAAATTTTAGTTGGTCTCCAAAATCAAAAGTCAAGATCGGCCACTTAACATAAATTACCTTATTAAAATGTAGGACCATTTACGTCATTCAAATAAATGTTATATAAATTTCATACACACACATACCAAATTTTGTGAATCAAATATGGAAAATAACAAGCATGGTTAATTGGCAATAAATTTCATTGATGAGAAGACCACAGAACTCTAAATAATTTGGTTGTAAGCAGTACAGCCTCTGATCTCTATGCAACTTTATTTTCCACCAAATGATTGACTTCAATTCGAAAATCACTACTGGTTTTGCCTTTATCCCATTTCTTGAATAACTGTTCATGCGACACATTTAACCCTGTTAAATACAGTCTATAAATGAATGATAACCACATACTGAAAAAAATAAGGTTAGTACTTGACCTAATTAAAGATAACGATAACAGAGGGATCAAGTGACCCAATGCTTAGTAATAAAGTAATGCTCACCATGGGTGGTAAGATTTTATCCGTTGTAACGAAAGGCCAGAAAGTCTGTCTTTGATGGTGCACATGCTCGTCTATCTTTTTTTCATCCAACATGCAGGGATAAAACTGTGAACTGGCCGCTCGACTTTAGATAATGCACGTAACATGCCTATATGGAATACCCGAGAGTTCTCATTTACCACAATCATGTGTTTGGTGCCTCACAATTACCTAGGATGGTGGTTGCTCCATCCCAGCCACTTGTCACATTTGCCCGCTTCTCTAAGTGATGATACAATAATCCACACCCATTCTTAAATATGCTATACTGTATCTCACCATACGAGGTATATCATCTTTTTAATCTAGAGACTGGTCTCTCTTTGTCCGAGTCAGGTGCATTATTTTTTGTAAAACGGCGTCCAACACTCGAACAATGGGTAGTCTAGTGACTGGTCTAATTGATCGGATAAATTGTCATGCCTTGTCATTCATTACATGATCACAACGAGATTGCGATTGGAAAACATGTCTTTCCCACGAAAAAGTTCCCATAATCCATCGAAATAACAGCACACTTACACGCGCAATTCAGCACATATATGATGTAAATTTAGATCAGCAAGGGCTTTTGCAAGCACCTTAGAATAATGTTTTCAAGTTTTCGATATCAAACTGATTCTTGAACTTGCTAAAGGTGCCTATAATTAAACCTTACCTCTGCATTGAAGAACCAATGTCGAATGGCTGACAAAAGTCCATCTTTTCCTAAATCATTAAGTAAAGATCATTCCCAACTTTTTTACCTAATAAATTAAATAGTTTCTCATCAAAGTAGTCCTATGTATGCCAGTTCTCACTCTCAACCACGGCAAGGGCTAATGGGTGGGCACCAGAATCAGGATCCAAGCCTGCAGCGTACAAAATATACCCAGCGCCTGCTAGAGGACATCGACTTATCCCTAGAAATAGCAAACAACACTCCACAAAACGCCTCTGCTGTGGCTCATAGCATGCAAAAAACCTCTTAATTGTTGTTTCGTGATTAAATACAAAAAAATGAATCCAAATATCCAGAATTATCGTAGGATTGACTACACTTATTGCTATAAAGTACTGGGTAATAATTTATACCATTCCTTATGAACTTCACACAAAAGATTAGTTGCCCTCAAACCCGTCCCACAGAGTTTATTCCGTCAACACTTAAAGCCACACTTTCAGTGCAGCAACCGTTGAATACATTTGTCATTAACTTTAGGGTCTTCCCTAAATACCTACAGGAATCTGGCTGCTAGCCATCGTAAGGTGAGCTCTAGTGTAGGCATTCTCCTTTCACAAGAGTGGACTTCATTCATACCTTTAATTTTAACGTAATTCCAGTCCGCAATTGTCCCTTTGTAGATCATCTATGTATGTTCTGCTGCATAGCATTTGGCAATTAATTCATCCTCATCATTCTTACATACACAACTGAAAATTTTCTTTCACAAAGAACACTTGTAAAACGTTTTGAAATTGATAAATAACACTGCATGTTTGACTAACATGCAATGTAATCTTTCCTGCTGGGCTCATAAAATAGTCAAACTAGCCACGCAATTGTTAGCAACGCTCAAACAAATCATCTTTATTGTCTGACTGAACAATGTCTTCATCAGTGTCATTATCACTGTCAATTTACGAAAATAAAAAATTATCGTTATCATATATTAACATGTCGTGCATTACCTTCGCCATTTGCTCATATTGGTTTTAAGCAAGGTTCTGCGACAGTATCACCTCTGAACAGTTGCCTTATTATTATGGTAACGTTATCGTACTCGCCATATACATATGCTTGCAATAATTCTGTTATTTGTGCATCACTCCGTGACATAATAGTCTGATTGATCAGCGTTGGTACACTAAAAAATCAATATATATTCAACATGAGTAGCTTCATATTCTAACATCACTCATAGATGTTATTCTATAGTGCGTTCATATTATAGCGATCGAAGTTTACGTCGATTATCTCCTTCAGTACACCATCAATGTCAACATACAGTGTGAGCCTTTTTTCACTGTTTAAAAACATAATCGAAATATTGATAAGAGTTTTGACAAAAACATGTTAATGGATAAGATTCTTAACATGTACATGGGTCTCATAAATCGTAATTGACTGTGTTTGTGTTACGTTTAGGGGTCGTATGCATATAATAAATGCTTTCAATAGTTTTGTTAATGAACAAAAAAAATTTGTTCTTACATTGTCCAAAAATTATAAATATTCATACAAGTTAGTCCCCCGGTAAAAATTTAAAATCAGGACGAAAACTGATGCTCCACCATCAAAACACTAGAATACATGTTCAATTCTAATCAAGTGCAAAAGAAATAAAAATTTACACATTGGGGCTAATATCTTGCGCGAAAAAAATAAAACTTAGCAAATTAAATTCATACCTCATTTTTGTTCTCTATTTGTGTTGTGTTGGAATCAAAACGTAGGGTTTGGTGGTTGCTTTAGTTTGAATAGCTAAAATGAGTTATAGAATAAAAAAATATGCTTTATGTCGGCATTCAGAGTGATAAAGTCACACTACGAAAAGCAGAATTTTGGTCTATATGATTGGTGAAACTAAACTGCGAAAGGAATGGGTCCATCTGAGTGCTGCAGCAAACTGCATCATTGAAAAATATATTCACATGGCAACTTTTTTTGGTGATAACCCCCATGATACAATTCCCCTTACAATATTTTAATATAAAAATTTTATGTTAATTGTTATTTCAAAACCACATTAACTCATATTTTAAAATTATTTACAAATAGAAATCCAAGCATCAACTCTAAATTTTTTTTAAATTAAAAAATACCCTTCAAAAGAACGATAATTTCTACCCCTAAATTATAAGACTTGGAAATATGATATTATTAATATCGAGCAATTTTTTGGATGATTCGACAACTTTGTCCTATGCTTTCTTCTTCAATTTTTTATCCCAAATCTAACTGTATAATCCTATTTTTCATGTGACATGTCATTCAAAAGTTACAATTAGTTTTTTTATCAAGAGATCAAATTGAACATTCTTTTTTCAATCTTCGCAGGAGCAAGTTTTAATATTGTTGATGTTGAGGATCTTCTAAGATGAGTGGACAACTTTGGACTATCTTTAATTTTTTATAACAAATATAATCCTATAATTTGGTTTTCTATGTAACATTTCGTTCAAAAGTTACAATCAATTTCTTATCTAGAGGTCGAATTGAGCATTCTTTTTCAGTCTCCGCATGATAAGTTTTAATATTGTTAATATCAAAAACTTTCATGGATAACTTGGGGATTTTGTACTATGTTGTCTTCTTCTTTCTTTATCATAAATCCAACTTTATAATCCCCTTTTTTATGCAACATATTATTTAAAAGTTACCATCAATTTCTTATTCAGGGTTTGACGGCAACACTCACTGTCCGATCTTATTCTAAGGATACCAAAAATGTGTTAAACTGAAAATCACATCCATGGAAATCAACATATATAATTGATAGAAAGATAGAAAAGAAAATAAAGAAGCAAATAACATATGGTTAAAAATCTTTATGTTTTCATTTTAAACTTGATTGCATAACATTCTGCTCTTCAATATTCATAAAACACTAGTAAAATACATTAAAAGTTTCACTGAGTTAAATAGAGTAATAAAACATATTATATTACACTAAATAAATGAATGCTCATACCTAAACTGCTAGCGGTTGGCTTGCACCATTAAATTCTTGCATGTTTGCGGATTGTGATCTGGTAACTGACAACGTAAATACTTTTTATTTGTACTTCCTCTCTGTTTGATAGAATTCATTGTGTTTGATGTCATTCCGATGGTGAACATTCTATTGTGCCCCAAACAACTTCTTGATATCAACTTGCAGGGACACTCAACAAAATTTGACAATTTTATTGTGTATAGAAACTATCTTCAACCATAAGTAAGATAAATTGATAATAAATCAGGATCAAATACTTTTAAAATTAAGCCAACCAACACATAACTTTAATTTCATATCAATAACACCACAATAACTCAAAAAAACTACTAGAAATACGAAATAATATCAAACCAATCACAAGATATAAAGTTTTAGAGAAGAAATTTTATTACTCACGGAGATTTATAATTACAAGCACAAGAATAATTTTATCTCTTATTCTTTTACTCTTTCCAACCTCTCTTGTGTTTCTTAAACGTCTCTCAATCTTAGAAAATGTTAGTATATACCCTAAAAACTATACGTGTTATCAGTTTTAGGGCTTATAATCTTATATTAACTTTGTATATTAATAAAAGAATTTATTCTTTATTTACGTATATTTGCTACTCCTTTATTAGTTCATGTAATAAAATAAAGAATGTATGTAATTGTTCTAATAAATTTATTTATTTATCAAAATCTTTCCCTATGTACATTTGATAGGACGACTACATCACACAATAGGCATATTGAATACTGCCTAAGAATATTATGTGATGATATAAGTAAGGTTGCCAATAAGAGTATTGTCATAAGGGTATTAGTTTGGATTTATAATTAGAGAACTATCTATCAAATACGATCAAATATTGATAAATCACATGGTATACATGTAGTCAATGATTTATTAAAAAATTAGATTTGTGTGTGAAGCAATTCTTTGACCTGAAATATTTGAATCAGATCTTAAATAGATTCGTATAATTCATATGGTGTATAAGTATATGGTTAATTATGTTTTGTATATTAAAGTCGATTTGGTTATACATTATTCATATAGGAGTTCAGTTGATGATCAAGATAAAATCCGTTGGCTCGACAAACTAAATTGAGAGTTTTCGTTGACTCTACTCGAATTGAGTTCCTGAACAGATATCGATAAATATCTGAAAAATAAGTCTAAAGTTATAATACTTTAAATGTCAAACGAAAGGTTTGTAGGGACATGTTCAGGACATATATTGATTGACAATTCGCGAATAAATTAAAGTTAAAGTTTTGAAATTCTATGAACCCTTACTCAGTTAGGATTGGACAATAAAAGGATATAACTCACATAGCATATACAATTAATGAAATGTTTGATGAAGAATTTTTTTCATTATAATTTAGGAACTATAACATATTATTAGACATTACTTATAGTCGTTGAACTTTTGAAGAGTTAGATACATACTCATGGTTAACTCACAGTAAATCTTCATGATCACACTAATATCTTTATACATTTTGTACGATACAGGAGAGAGTAAATATTATCCGTAGAGGGCTAGCATCTTCCAGGATAATATAAATATCGAAAGAAATATATATAAGTGTTATATATCTTTATTATTCTTTAAAAAGTTAAAGAATTAGCATATAGATATATTATGTAATTTAATATAAATTACATGTCAAATTGATAATAAAGATTATCAAATCAGTTAAAATAAGTTTTTAAAGTAAATGGTTAAATCTAATTAAAATATTTAATTTGAATAAAAATTATCATTTTACTCTTATGTAATAATTGATCAAGGACAATATGATAAATGTACCATAAATATAGATTTTAGAAATTTATTAAATAAATTAATTAATTTGTTAATTAGTTAATTCCTTTAATTGTTAAAGAAATGGATAAATGTTGATATATATTAATGGTTAACATAAAAACATATGACAAATTTTGATTGATCAAAATTTTCATATATTTGGCTAAAGCTTATTAGTCCATTTACAATAATTTGTATTACATAAATCCTACTTAAAATAATGATATTTATTAGATAAATATCAATTGATTTTAAAGGGCAAATAATGAAATATATATATATGTATATATATATATATGTGTGTGTGTGTGTGCGTGCGCTTTATTTTTCCATTTTTTAAGGGATAATGACAGAAAAAGACCATTAAACTCTCCTCTCGCTCTCTCTCTCTCTCTCTCTCTCTCTCTCTCTCTCTCTCTCTCTCTCTCTCTCTCTCTCTCTCTCTCCTAGCATGAAAATAGTTCCAAATGATGGGGATGGTACTAATTGAAAAGAACTCATACTTTTGAGTTTAATTTTCATTATATCTTCAAGTTAAGAAGGTAAAAAATATAAACTCTAACTTGATTCTTTGTATGTTTGATGATATGTATGGATTTAAGCATAAGATCCCTGAAAAAAAATTTAGTTTGTTACATTATTCAGCCATAAAATCCTTCAGAAAAATATTATATATTTATAGACAAGTAAAATCTCTCATAAAATCATTAGAAATTCTGAAGTTTATAAGTAATCAGACTCTTTGTTAAATTCATATAGGATTTGATCAATCAACCATAAGACGCAAAGTTTCAGAGAAAAAAATTTTATTACTCAAATGGATTTATAATTACAAGTACAAGAAGAATTTTACCTCTTATTCTTTCACTCTTTGAAACCACTCTTGTGTACGTCTCTCAACCTGTAGGAAAGCATCCTACATTTATAAATTAGTAAAACCTCTCTTAAAATTATTAAGAAATTTAAAGTTTAAAAGTAATTAAACTCTTTATTAAATCTTTATATAGAATTTGAATTGCGCAACTCATTTAAATTTTGAGGAGTTTCTTTTATTCCAAATTCATTCAAATGAATTTCATACTTTGTTTGGATAAAATCTTTAACAAAATTTGGATCATTTTCAACAATCTCTATCTTGATTCAAATTTTAAAACCTTAAATCTTCTTTTTGTCTCTACACTAGTATTATAATCATACCATACTGCATATCAGCCACTTTTAGAATCTTTATCTTTCTACAATGGCTTCTCCCTACCTAATTCTTTATTCATTAGATAAAATATCAACCAATCTATAGAAGTGGATAAACTTCTTTGTTGACACTACCCTATCAGGCTTGACTAAGTATCTCTCTCATAGACTCTTAAGCTCATTATAACTTTTTTCTAGTTGTCCACTTCTTTTCAGCCTCTTTTTGACAAGTATCCATAATTATAGTTTTGTAACTATACTCCATAGGTGATCCTCTTAGTATTCTAGCCCTTTTTTCCTCTAAGCCTATCATACAAAAGTCTAAGGAAATTTCTTTCTTTTTTTAGATTTTTCATCTTCTCGATACTCTTTAACTTTTTTTATCCTTTGTAATTGTGTTTTATCAAGATCAAACCCCACCTGAAGACTAGAACTCTCAATTTTCTCAAAGAAAATTTTCAAATTTCTTCAAAGTACTCTCAGTGCCATTTTCACTTCCTTCAGTCAAATCATCCTCTATACTACTAGATACCATGTCTTTAAGTATTGTACACAAGTTATAAGTCTTTTCAACTATCATTAGCACTTTACATCCATACATCACCTTAACTATCCTAGATTTACCCATAAAAGTATATTTTAAATCATTCAACATTCTTAGAGAGATTAGGTTCATTCCAAGCTTTAGTAAAGTCACAAGACTTAAAGAGTTGAAGTGAAAAAAGTAAGTTTTTTAAGAGAAGCCAATAAGTACAGGAACGAATTGATTTTTAGAGATTTATAGGTGTTTGTAGCATCTATAGAGATCTATAATGAAGAAGTGGTATTTAGATATTTGTAGTAGATTACTAAAGCTTTCTAGAAGGGGCTCATAAGCTTGATTTTGAGATCACTTAGGCTTTTAAAATCAATATTGAAATTTTAAAATTCAATCTTACCTTAAATATGACCACTTATAAAAAAAGGGATCATATTTTGGGTTCTAAGAATAAGAATTTAATGACTCAAGTTGCATATATTGAAAATTTGACATTATGACCAAAAACTTTTATAAAGAGTCTAACTGTGTTTGAAGTTATTTTAGGTATCTAAAGTAGTTATGAAATAAAGACATAGTTAGAAGCTGAGAAGTAAAGAGTAGTTCGGGTAATGAATAGGTGCTACATGGCCATTGTAGCGTCTGGCAAAAGGGGAACAGAGCCCAGGCACTACAGTGGATAATTTGGCCATTGCAATACATGGCCTTGTTCCCCTTAGAATTATTCATAGCCAAGTAATAAAGAGTAGTTTTGTTGAAAGGATATTAGATTACCATATTTGATTTGGGATTATCATTTATGATTATTGCTTTGGTTCAAGTTTATTTGCATTGTTAATTTCTTAACACTTTTTGTTCAATGGGCATGAACGAATTGATTATGATTCTAAAATTTTACACTTGGGAGAGGTAATTTTAAAGTGAAGCTTGAATGATCAACTAAGGTTACCAATTAGTTGAGAGACTACTGGTTCTTTAGAAGTTAATTAAGACGAATTATTATTCTTAATGCATTCCTAGTATTTAATTTGAAATAAGGAAATTTAGATTAAGTATTTAGGATAATTTTAACTTTTTGCTCTAGAGAGGGAGTCAAAAACTTTGGATTCGTGTTTTATAGACTTTGAAAACAAGATGGCATGGAAACATACAAGAGACAAAGATGAAATCAATTCTTTATATTTTACAATATTGTGATTTTTCTTGGTGTGTTATGCTTTGCCTTATAATAGTTATTTGTCATTCTAGAATTAATTTTGTGTAGCATACTCGTAAATTCAAGCTTAAGTTTGAAGATAAAATTAGGTTTAGTTTAATTATAGGAATTGATAGAGTTTAATTGTCACACCCCGACTCGTGGGACCCACCTGTGACAACCGCCATAGACTTCCAGGGTGTACTCAATCACACCGAATAAAACCTGACGGCTGGTAAGCCATTTATAAAAAAAAAAATAATTTCGAAAACACTTCCAATATCAAACCAACCAATACACTCAAACTCCACATTAAAATAAAGCAAGGCCACAACACTTCAAATTTTTGCATATGAATACACATAATTTAATAAAAGT
>JAVXUL010125302.1:0-16373 GCA_035590515.1 Trichilia minutiflora | reverse complement strand
CACTATGGCCATCAATCCAAAATATAAAACAAGGCTCAAAGGCCGAATCATCATATCATCATCAAAATCAAAACATAGGGTTCATAAAACATTTCATAAAAGATTATTCTAGCACAAACAAGGGACCCTCCCGACCACCACACAACAATATCCAACTCCGTCACATGTGAATCAATATAAAGGTTTCTATCGCCCTAAGACTGAAAATAAGTTTAAAATACAAGAAACATAAATAGTTAAAAGCAATATGTCCACTCACTACTTAGGGAGGGTATACACTCCCTAGTTCCCCTCGTTCCTCGGTGAGCTCCGCGAATATCGTGATCTCGAACGTTCGCCTATTCACAAGCACATAACATGATCAATACACATTCTAATATGCGAAAAGAAGTCAGATTACGTGCAATGCATGCTAATCCCGAATCCCCCAAGTCGAACTATTTTTTGGATTTTGTCTAAACTCTCGTTAAGTCTCGAATTATCCAATTAATATCGCCATGGACCCACATTACACCTAGGACGATGCATTTTAGCACGATCTCATAATTTTGATATACGGACCCCACAAGCCTACCAGAACAGTAACTCTGGTTACTGTTCATATTTTCTCATTTTCTCCAAAATGTAAATCTAACTTCTTACGATCTCCACGAGTCCCCTATAACCCATATTTCGCCTTAAAACTAAAATATACGGACTAAATCTACGAAAATTCATACGAAACCCATACGATTGAAATTACTTAAAATTACGAAATAGATATACAGACAAGCTAGAAATGTGGCTACGAATCTCGTGGTGTGGTCAGTTTCCTTCAATTTTGCCTCTAACACGAAAAACCAAAATTTTTCTCTATGAAACCCTAGGTGCTCTTTTGCGAATCCGCGTTCCTATCGCCAAATTGCCGCTCTAAGCATACTAGATACGAGAAATGTAACATGCAAGCGAAGAGAAATCAGGATTTCAGCAAGAATTGGCAAAATGTAGAGAGAGAGAGAGCATGAAGAACGTGAGGAGGAGAGAAAGGAAGGAAAAGAGAAGAGAAGCCCTCAATTTTTGACCTCTGAACCCCTTTTTATAGAAAAAGGGTGAAATTACCATTTTACCCTTAAGTTTTCTAAAGGAGGAAGCTTTTAGAAATGGGCATTTTTATCATTTCGCGCCTATTTGGTAGAACAAATCGAAGATTCAGTCGATCGAACCATCCCTTCGTCGAACGAATTATTCCTTCGATCGACCGAACCCCTTGATGTGAATAGTACTTAGAGAGCTCGCGAATCTTCGATCGAACGAATCTCATATTCGATCGACCGAAGCTCAAGTCGGTCGAACGAATTCCCTATTCGTTCGAACGAAAAATGTCCAGAAAGTTCCCAACGATTCGGTCGAACGAATCCTTCATTCGTTCGACCGAACTTGTCAAAAATTCGAATTCTCACTTTAATAGGCCCTACACGAGCCTAGGATCACACCCATAATCCCATGAAACATGAAATAAATGCAGATGCATGGATGGAAGATGTAGGAAATGACAATTATACCCTCGGGGTAAGGTACGGGTCATTACAAGAAGTCATATGCAGAGTCTATCGATGACTTAAATCGGGTGTCAGAGGAGTGTGAGGAGCTGAAAAAAGAGCTAAAGAAGAAAGTCAAGTCCTTGGAATCACTTTGAAAATAGAAAGAAGAGGTCCCAGCCCAGCTTGAAGTATAATATGATCGGGGGTTAATGATGGTCTGGACTTGACGAGTCGTCTCTTTCTTCAAGAATACCTAGACCTGAAACTTGACTGGTTATTTAGTTGACTGGGTTGGGAGGTTCTGAGGGCCTCAGACGAACAAGCAACAAGCCCCCCTCCTGATGTCACCGAACCAACCGAAGTACAAGTCTTACCTGCTTATGGGACAGGGAATCTGGATCCTCCCTTGGCTCCTTTGAATGAGGTAACTGTCCAAGACATCTCATCTAGTGAAGAAGAAGAGAATAACCTCAAGGATCTCTAACCGGCTTCCCTTTCAATATTTTTAGCCTTGTAATATTTTGTATTCAAATTTGTACATAATTTTTGTACTCAAAATTTTTGAATAAATACAGATTCTTCTCCTTTTTGTGTACTATGCATTCTTGATATTTTGACTTTAATGTTTGCAAAATCAAAACATAACCTAAATGACCAGAGCTAGGGACCATACAACTTACTTCCCCCGAAGAACATATGCCTTCTTCCCGGGTGGCACTTGGCCAAGAAGAAGCTTCATCCCCCAACTTATTAGATAAACTTGCCCTCTTGCACCCCGAGTTAAAAGACTAAGTGGTGAAACTTAATAAAATGTGATTACTATCCACATTATAGAGTACTTACGAAGTCATTTGGGGAACAACTGATTAAGATCGGGGATCTTCAAGAGTCTTCAATTCTTGAGTCTCGATTTGATCAGGGTTTATCACGCCTCACTCAACCAGGCCTTATTCGCTAAGGACGCCTAATATGACCTAGGACTTATAGTACCTGACTCAAATGGGGTCTTCAAAATGATCAAGTATTAAGGGATTTTACAGCCTCCCATCAACCTTAACCTTAAAAGACCTGGCCCGACCATGGTTTACCACGCCTCAAACTCGAATCAGGTCTTAAATACTGAGGATGCCTAACTAGGGAATGAGGGCTTACGATACTTGAGACAGTCAGGGTCTTCTAATATACCAATCCCATTCAGGGTTTACCATGCCCCAAACTCGAGCCAGGCTTTAAATGCTGAGGATGCTTGATTGGGGAATGAGGGCTTACGGTATCTAAGATGGTCAGGGTCTTCTGATATACCTATACTATTCAGAGTTTAACACACCCCAAACTCGAACCAGGCCGTAAACGCTGAGGATGCCTGATTAGAGAATGAGGGCTTACGGTACTTGAGACAATCAGGATATTCTGATATACCTATCCCGTTCAGGATTTGCCACGCCCCAAACTCGAACCAGGTCTTAAATGTTGAGGATGCCTGATTGAGGAATGAGGGCTTACGACACTTAAGACGATCAGGGTCTTCTGATATATCTATCCTGTTCAGGGTTTACTACGCCCCAAACTCGAATCAGATCTTAAACGTTGAGGATACCTGATTGGGGAATGAGGGCTTACGGCACCTGAGACGGTCAGGGTCTTCTGATATACCTATCCTGTTCAGGGTTTACCATGCCCCAAAATCGAACCAGGTCTTAAACACTGAGGATGCCTGATTGGAGAATGAGGGCATAAGACACCTGAGACGGTCAGGGTCTTCTAATCTACCTATCTTGTTCAAGGTTTACCACGCCCCAAACTCGAACCAGGTCTTAAACACTAAGGATGCCTGATTGGGGAATGAGGGCTTACGGCACCTAAGATGGTCATGATCTTCTAATCTACCTGTCCCATTCAGGGTTTACCACGCCCTAAACTCGAATCAAGTCTTAAACGCTAAGGATGCCTTATTGGGAAATCAAGGCTTATGACACCTAAGACGGTCAGGGTCTTCCAATCTACCTGTCCCATTCAGGGTTTATCACACCCCAAACTCGAATCAAGTCTTAAACGCTGAGGATACCTGATTGGAGAATGAGGGCTTATGGCACCTGAGACAGGTAGGATCTTCTGATCTACCTATCCCATTCAAGGTTTACCACTCTCCAAACTCGAATCAAGTCTTAAATGCTGAAGATGCCTGATTAGGGAATGAGGGCTTACGACACCTGAAATGGTCAGGATCTTCTATCTTCAACTAGTGTTTAAGAGATTTTACAGCCATAGTCAACCTTATCACTTTTAAAAGAAAAGTAGTAGTAAAAAGAATAAAGATTTGAGAAGACTTTATAAGTAGTCTGTTTTATTCATGTGAAAAAAAAAAGTACACAGTCATTTTTGAAAAAATGCCGAACCTGAGAAGAGACTCTCTCAGGGGTTATACTTTAATAATTCTTTTCAGTCTGGATTACATAGGCTCTCTTTTCTCGTGCGACTACTCTTTGAGTTCTTCTGCGAGAATTTTCTTTAAAAAAGAGTCTCAGGTCTTTTTTATTCCCAAGGCTCAAGAAATTGATCTTTATGTTGCCTGTTAATTCTTCCTGCATTCTTGCGGTTGTTCCTAGAATTTTGTTAACGATTTCTTCTACCCCTTTGTTGATCATCTTACCGGGGTCTTCACCTATATGGGGGCATCCGAGCATCCCCCGTGATGTTCAAATTGTAGCTGATTGTTGCCATCTCTTTGAACTCCTTTTCAAAGATAGTCACCAATTAAGTGAAACTGTGGATGCTAGCGGGCGACAATCCTTTATATCAGCACTTTATTGGCCCTTCTAGAGTCAAATAGAAGAGCCAGGACATTTGTAACTCTGTCACTCCTTGCGTTAGCATCACTTCTCGGAATGAGCTTATATGCGAAGAGGGATCAGTCCTCCCAGAGTAGATGGTTATTTGAGGTATCTGAAACTTCCCAAGAAGGTGCGATGATAAAATTTTCTTTGATAGGGGAGAAGTGGAGGCGAGAAAAGAAACCTCCTTACTTTCTAATCCCTTTCCCTGAGCAAGGGTACTCTATGATCCCATTTCTTGTAGTTTTCCTTATGCAGTCTTCTATTTCCTTCTTATTATCAATTGTTATTGTTTTTCTCTCCTAGACATGCTTTTTGTTGAGATGACACCTCATGTCAATTGAAGCTAATTGGTGCGCCTTCGCCCATTCATTCATTCTTCGATAGTGTCCTTCATCGTCACTTTTCCTCTGCTTTTATCCTTCATAGATTCTAAGGGGGGACCAACGTCTTGCACCACTTTGAATTCATACATTGATACTTCCGTAATTTTAGCATTTCCTTTCTATCAATCGGTTAACCTGGATACGGACGCATTTTCATGCACTTGCCCAAAATTCTAAATCTTCTCCTTATGACCGCCTCAGGAAACTCGGATTTGTCATCTTTCAGGAAGAAACAATGTTTCTTCTTTTTCTCCGGGGCCGGCTGGTTCTCTGGCTATCTGGCGTCTGATTTTCAAGAGTTTCTTTTTCAATGCTTCGACCCAGCTAGATAACAACTCATCTGTATGTTCATCCCTAGGCCAGGGTTCTTCACACGTGGGTGAGGCCCTCTTTCTTCCCTAGGCAGCATTTTTATGAGAGCTTCCCTTACCTTGTCTTCTTCTAACCATTCAAAAATTTTCTTGAGGAAAAATCTACAGAAAATATTTTCTCAGAAAACTTTTGAAAAATATTTCTTCCTCCTTTCTTCCTCTGCGCACGATGCTTCGATGGCTTTTTATTTGATCCCTATAGACGGCACCAGTTATCGGTGCGAGAATTGTCCGTGGACCCTCCTCACCGTCAACGAAGAATGACTTGGTTGGTGAGGTGTGAGGGCGATGTGGCTGTTATTGAACGAAGATTTTTTCATCGAAAAGTGACTGAAAATATGGTGATTTTTGACAAGACTCCACCTCCTAAGCCTGCAAAGACAACAAACAACTATGGAGTGACACTGGGAGGGGTTCCCGACGGAAAAACTCCGATGCCTAAGTCAGAAATAATATGGAGGAAAAAAGAATGGACTTTCGACGAAAGTAATAGAGAGAAAATCAAAAGTGGCTTGAAATAGGAAAAAAATGTGTAGAATCTATATCCAAAGGCTACCAAATGGAAATGGTTAGGAAAGATGATAATCAGGCTCCCTTTTTCTCTCTTCGATTCTATCAGCATGTAGTTGAAGTGCAAACTTCTGGTGAGGTTCCAACCAAAAATCCAAAATCCGAGAAAGAGTCTTAAAAGTCCAAAGTCCAAAAGTTCAAAAAAAAAGAGTCCTTTCTCTATTGAAGAAGGTTGCCTTATATAGTGCCTCCCCCCTGAACAGTGGCTTGACATCAGAGAATGGGTAGGATGTAATGTCTGACATAGGACAGTGTGCAGCCGAATTTCATTAATGACGCTGACACATCTGCAAAAGTATGGACCTGACACCGTCCCATCACCTGAAAAAATGGTCAAAGGATGGGATGGGTGCATTTAAGGGGCCAACTGTCAGTAACCATTCTCATTTTTTATCTGAAGGAAGAGGCACATATCTGCTGATACTCTGAGTAGGAATTCTCGCCCTGATTAGAGATTGCCTGAAATTCCTCTAAGAAGCTACCCAGGTCTCTAGGGAGGCGACTTGTCTCGGTTAATGCTGTTGGATGCCTGAGGCGCATTGTAGATGACCGCGCCATGCCTGAGAAGGAGCTTCAGTCTTTGTGGTGCCTGAGACGGTGAGAATCCTGAGGCACCATTAATTCTCTTGAGATGCTGATTACTTAGGACGAAACTTACTAGGGCCATGAAATCCCTGAGAAGAGGGATTTCCAGGGTCGAATTTGCTCGGGACTGTGTGTTCTCTAAGCAAAGAGATACCTGGGACGAGGTGTATCTAAGACGAAGCTGCTTAGGATTACCTCTAGCCACCTGCATATACCTTGCTGACAGAGTATCCACGTGTCACCCCTATATTTTTTTTTCCAAACAATAATTTTTCATTATTTTTAATTTTTTATTATCTTTTAATTTATAAATTTATAATAAAAAATTAAAAGTGAAAATTACATCTACTATGCCCTAACCCTCCCCTTCCCCTTTGCTTCTTTCTTTTTTTTTTTTAATATATATAGAGAAAACTCCTACACTCAATTATTATTGATACGTTCAATCGAGCACGGAATTGATATATCTCTTGGGGGCAGGATCTCACGTATCAACTAATAATTGTTCTAAATCATAGGGTATATGTATAGAAACTATACACGATAGTATTAAATACAGATAAAAAATCTTGACCTAATCTCCTTAACGCTGACCATATACAATGATACTAAGTGCATGAGAAAACTCCTTATCTAACCTTCTTCATACTTTAATAAAAAAAATCTTAAAATAAAAATTGAACCTAAAATCTTAATATCTACGGAATTAACTCCCACTCCCACGCCACCCATGGTTTTCCCTTTGCTTATTTTAGAAGCTTAATCTGTCTATCAATTTTTTTTAATATTAAATAAATACAAACTAATTTGTGTGTTTGTGATTTGTGAGCCATGCTCAAACCGAAATCTTTTCTACTATTTCGACAGATTTATCAATTAATCTAACGTTCGGTAAAACTTTCTATTGTTTCCAAATTTTTATCAAATTTTTATAATTAATTTTAATAATATATATTTACATTATTACTTTTGAAAATCTCAAAAATCCTTCAACATTTAATTTGACGAATGTAATTACAGATCCCAATTATTGTTCATTCTGTTAGTTTTTGAACATTTTCATTTTGTTGATGTTGTTATTATTATTTATTTATTTTTGTCTTTTAAACACTCCAACCCCACCTCACCTATAAGTACAGACCTTACCACGAATATGACGGTCGCTTTGTGTTAAATGTTAATTACAGCATATAAACAGCCTAATGAAACGTAGCTCTCATTTGGATTAATCGTGGCCCAATCACAATCCTGTGGCTGTGGCTCCAAGCTTAAAACTCTCCGACGACCTTTCTGCGCCAGCGTGGCTATCACAAACTGAAGCAAATAATCGGCGCTCAGCAGTGCAACCAACAAACAGAGCCATACTTAAATTTCTTCTCTCTATAAAAGCTACATGCTCCCTCGCCTTTCTCCTCTCCTCCGCAACCTAAACTATTACTCCTCTTCAATGGCGCGTATCCTTGCACGCGCAACCCCTTCACCCCTCCACCGAACCTCATCCGCTATTACCTTCTTTTACTCTCCTTCGAATATAGCATTCATATCCGATAATACGCGCCGTTTTGATGCATCTTGTTTATCGAAGTTTCCAATTTTGGGGAGGAGATTTTACGTGTCATGTGGAAGAGCCGAGGAGAACGTAGCGAGAACTTCTAGAAAGGTTTTCGCTGCACAAAGAGGGTACAGAAAAGTACGGAAACGAGTACCAAAGAGCAAGGAAAAGGGGTTGGAGCTCAATGTCAGCATTTGCATCGAAGACGAGTTGCCTGATGACTCCGAAATCTTGGTACATATTTAATTAGCTCTCTGTGTACAGATATACAATGTTCTAATTATCATTGTATCTCTTGTTATGAATTTCAATTTGAGTAGATTAAGATGTGAACCATGAAGCAAACGTTACAATAGAATGGCACAGGGCAGAAGTATTTTCATCTTAGATTGATTAATGGTCAACACTGTGTAAAGAAGATTGGAAATTAAATATCAACTCGCTGTTGGTATATTGAAAGAAAGGAGTACTGAATCTGCTTAATTGTCTATAATTAGCGACCAAGTCCAAAATCATAGTTTAAGTGTTAATGTGAGACTGTTATGAAAACAAGTGTTTGGTAACTTAAAAACTAGTGGCTTTAGTGGTTTTTTTTTTGTCAGGTGTACTAATGTCTTGCAAAATATGTGGTCATGAGTACTCTCATTGTATATTTTTCCTTGAATTGTTCAATGTGTATCCCTGAGATTGAGTTTTCCATCCTCGATACATAGTGTAATAGCTACTCCAAGTTTGAAAAATTCTTAGTAAGGAGGGGGCAGATTTGTTACAAATCTATGAAAAAACAATATTGGGTATGGAAGAAATATGCTCTGTGGACTGTAGAGAGCTGTGTTTCAAATATGATTGATTATTTCACATTTTATCTTTTTCTTTCCTTTCCCTGTTATACATGCTGCAGAGTATTGCGGAAATGCTTCGCCTTAATGCGCCTATGCTGATGAAGTTAGCATTTGATGGTTTGAAAGACTCAACATATAAAACAAGAGATACTGCCATAGAAGACGTAGGTAGTTTTGAAAGCATTGAGTTGTCTATACTCTTTTGCAATGATGACTTTATGCGTAAGCTTAACAAAGAATGGAGGGATCAGGACCATGCCACTGACGTTCTCTCCATGTCACAACATGTCCCTCAACTCAAACTTCCAATTGTAAGTCTTCTATCTTGTGATCGGAGAATCTTTCTTGAGTCACACCCAACTAAACTACGTGCTTTCCTTTTTTTGCAGCTAATGTTAGGTGACATTGTAATTTCCGTTGAGACTGCTGCAAGACAAGCAGAGGAAAGAGGGCACTCGCTTCTTGATGAAATACGCATCCTTATGGTTAGTTAGACAATTTTTTATTCAGTAGTTTCTCCATTTTCACTTTATTTCTTTAGTCACTTTTCTTTGTTATGCATCTAGTATATACCACAAGAGCAGTAGGACTGTTAGGGTTTCAATTGATTTTGAAGAAATTGCCTATCATGATGGAAAGAATGACATCTCAAAGAATAAGGTCACAGGCTGTTCACCATGTCTCTTTTTCCAAAACTAAAAATTGGTCTCTTTTGCTAAGGGTGGCAAATGCTCAATTTACCCTTTGCCATGTAGGATTTTGGAGAAATGCAATGATATTGCTTTAGTCTCTATTGTGGTGACAAGTCCCCATCTCCCTACAACTCATGAATTAAGAATTCTCGCAAGAACAAGGTCTAGTTCTGTTTCTTGCTATAAAATAAGCAAGAAAGACTAACTGGAGGTCATCTTGGTACAACAACTTTGAAGTCAGAGATTTTGTTAACTATTTGGACTTTGCCTGTCGCTTCTGTCTTTTTTCTTTACATCTCCCGAAGGTTGCATGTCTGTATGATATGGATTTAGGTTGGTGTGGAGAAAGATGTGTTGGGAAGAAATCTATTGATCCAAGATTTTGATTTCGAAAGGTGTGAAGAAAGTGAACAGGATGTAGTTGTGGACATATTGACATATTTGTTAGCTAATAGATCTATCGAAGTATATAGTACTTTTTATTTGTCTCTGATATCTTGTGCCTGTAACACATACATGGAGCTTCTCTTGATCTTTGTAGGTTCATGGGTTTTTGCATCTTTTGGGTTTTGATCATGAGATTAGTGAAGAAGCTGAAGTAGAGATGGAGAAGGAAGAGGAGTTTCTTTTAAAAAGTCTTGGGTGGAAAGGAAAAGGATTGATACAAAGTGCATATGATTCTAAAACCAATTCAGGTCTCCACATTGAAATCTCAGTTGGTAATAATATCCTATAATCTTTTAATCGGATATGTACTCCCTTTATTCAGGTTGAAGTCATAGTAACTGTATAAAAGTTGGAGTGAGTTAATCTTACAGATGAAACTTTAAAAGAGAGGAAGAAAGAAGGCAGTCTTCGATTTTATAAACCAAAATTCAGCCATATTTTCTGCGATATGGATGGTGAGATTTCACCTGTAATGTCTTTGAAACTTGATTTATTTTTCCCAAATGCTTTCTAATGATTCATTATTATTTATTCAAATATAGGTACACTACTAAATAGCCGAAGTCAAATTTCATTGACAACCGCAAAAGCTTTGAAGGAGGCACTGTTGAGGGGTGTGAAAGTGGTGATAGCCACGGGAAAAGTAAGAACACATGGGATCTGATTCTCTCTCTCTCTTTTTGTTGTTGACAATTAGGACTCTGTTCTAGAGGTATCTATTTATTAATGTGTTGAAATGAAATATATTTCCATTCTTTTTAGCTTTGCCTTTTCAATAAGTCAACTTTTTCATGCTGCGTTGTTGTATTGTTTCGTTTCTTTTTCCCCCTTTATGTTGGATCAAGGTTTTGATTACTAGTTGTTGATGAAATTTTGAAACAGACTCGTCCAGCTGTGATAAATATTATGAAAATGGTTGATTTAGCTGGTAGAGATGGCGTTATTTCAGAATTCTCTCCTGGGGTTTTCTTGCAGGTTTTCTTTCTTGCATTTCAATTTGAATAATATATATGGATATTAATTACCATATGTTGTCTCTTATTGAGTATTTCTATTTGACTCCAGGGATTGCTTGTTTATGGTAGACAGGGTCGTGAAATTTTTAGAAGAAATTTAGATCAAGATGTCTGCAGAGAGGTAATATGGATACAATTTTCAACTATTTTTTTATGTGAACAATATATATATATATAACTGAAAAGTTCAAATATTTGTGCAGTTGTAATCTTGTGCTTGTGCATTATGGTTCAAGTTTTAGTCTCTTGTCTTGTCGATAGATTTTTTATGTATCACAAGTAGAGGCCATTTATTACTTTGCAGTTAGTTGTAACATCTTTTTGATGTAGAACATGCTAAATTGTTTCTATTTTGTTTTTAATTTCATTTATTAGGCTTTAATATCTTCTTAGTGTCATGTTTGGGTTACGATTTAGTGTTTTGGTTTTGTTTTGGAAATAGATTTCTTTTCTTTTGTTTTCATTGTTATTGTTTGATTAGGATATTGATTAAATTGATTACTGTTCTATTTTGTTTAGGCATATGACTCCTGCAATTACAGCATTAGTTTTAGTTCTGAAGGTATACTTGACCTTATTGAATGTATATTTTGATTGTTTCTTTCTCCTAGATTTTCTCCCATTTTCTAATTTTTTTTCCTTTCTATTGCTCCTATTTGGTGCTGCATCTCATTCTGTATCAGAAGTGTTGGCCATTTGATACTTTGTAGTAAGTTGTAATTGTTATGGAATGTAGTTTAAATTAGAATGTAAATATATGTAATAATTAGATTGATTTTAGGAATTATATAGTTTTCTATTACAGGCCTAACTTTTGTATATAAATATGAACCTTTACTATATGTAATATATAAAGTATTTTCTTTTCCAAAAAGTATCTGTGTTTGTGCTTACATGGTATCAGAGCTGCCCTAGAGAGCAGTGTGGGTGGTGGTTAGGGTTTTGTAGATCACTCTAGAGAGTGATATTTTGGTATCATTGCTAGGTTAGGGAGGAGCATCACTGAAAGACCGATCCATCCCTAAAGTCTGGCCACCAAAGAAGCTGCGCATGAAGTTCACTTGCCACCAGAAGAACCTACGCTCCGCCACACGTGCCGACGAGTGGAGGCGCGTCTGATGATGATACTTGCTCCGGCATTCTGAGCTTGGTCGAATCCTGTTTACAACGTGTTAGTAGCCTTGTTCTCTTGATTTGAGAACCTAGTTTTGATCTATGGTGTGTTTTTTCTCTTGTGTTCCTGTCTGAGCCCTCTGGTTGTTTGTTTATTGTGTCTCCTGGTTGCTATTTGTTCTTTGTGTGATCCACTTGGAAGCTATTGTGTGTGTAGTGCAACTTTTTACGTGTGGTTATTGATATGGTTGATCGGAAGTCAATTATTGTGACTTATGGGGTTCTGGTAATGTCAAAAATCACTAAACATAAGCTTAATAGTTCGAATTACTTGGAGTGGAGTAAGACTGTTAGGATTTATTTGAGTATTGAGAAAGATGATCATCTTAATTCTAATCCACTTAACGAGGATGACAAACGACGAGTGTGGATGAGGGATGATGCTAGACTATTTCTGCAGATTTGAAACTCTATAGACACTAATATAATCAATTTAATTAATCACTGTGAATTTGTTAAAGAGCTAATGGAGTATCTAGAGTTTTTGTTTTCTGGCAAAGGAAATATATTTCGTTTGTACGAGGTATGCAAGGCATTTTATCGAGTAGAGAAACAAGACAAATCTCTTACTACGTATTTTATGGAGTTTAAGAAGATCTATAAGGAATTTAATATCTTTTTACCTTTTAGTACTGACATAAAAGTTCAACAGTCTTAAAGAGAACAAATGGCTGTAATGAGCTTCCTTACTGATCTTTGATCAAAATTTGAGACAGTAAATCCCAGATTCTATCTGAATCTAAGATTTCTTCTTCACTAGAGTATTGCGGACAGAAAGTTCTCCTTTAGTCCAGCCCAATAGTGCACTGATCGGTCGTAGTAGTGGAAATGAAAATAGTCATTATAACAGAAACAAAGGAGAAGGATCGAACAATCGTAATCAGGATTATGGCGGGGTTGTATGCTATTATTGTCACGAATTAAGCCATACAAAGCGGACCTGTAAGAAGTTATAGAATAAAGTAGCAAGAGCCCAGTCAGCTAATGTTGCAAATGCCAACCCTACACCGAACACATCTTTATAAAAGACTTTTCAGATTTCTGTAGATGAGTTCGCCAAGTTCACACAATATCAGGAGTTGTTAAAATAATCTTCTACCCTAATTACTGCTCTTGCTGAGTCAAGTAACTCTACCTCTTGTCTTGTCTCCTCTTCCTCACAATGGGTCATTGATTCTGGTGCCACAAACCATATGACAGGTAATCTTAGTCTCTTTTCTACTTTCTAGTTAAATACATCGTTTTTACCTGTTACTTTAGTAGAGGGGTCAATCTCACGTGTCCTCGATCTAGATATAGTTCACCCGACACCTTTGCTTTCCCTATCATCTGTATTACATTTACCTAAGTTTGCCTTCAACTTAATTTCTGTAAGCCAACTTACCCGTGCCCGAAGTTGTAGTATCTCATTCTTTCCTGACCATTGTATTTTTTAGGATCTGTTGACGAAGAGGATCATTGATAGAGGACATGTATCTGGCGGCCTTTGCATCCTTGACACGCCGATACCAAAATCTGTTACCTGTTCAAGTGTTTTTACTCTATTTGATGCACATTGTCAGTTGGAACATCCTTCTCTTCCTATCCTAAAGAGAATGTGTTCTCAATTTCATGATGTATCCTCTTTAGAGTATGAGTCATGTCAGTTTGCAAAGCATCATCGTAGTTTGTTTAGTCCTAGAGTTAATAAATGGGCTAGTAGTCCTTTTGAATTAGTTCATTCTGATGTCTGGGGTCCTTATCCGGCTACATCTCAAAATGAGTTTCGATATTTTGTAATTTTTGTTGACAATTTTTTCGTATGACGTGGTTATATTTAATAAAAAACCATTTTGAAGTGTTTTCTCATTTCTATGCCTTTTGTGTTGAAATTAAAAATCAGTTTAATATTTTTGTTCATATATTAAGGAGTGATAATGCCAAAGAATATTTTTCTGATTCCTTTCAGTCTTATATGACTCACAATAGAATTTTACATCAATCCTCTTGTGCGGATACACCTCCACAAAATGGGGTAATTGAAAGAAAAAACAGACATTTTCTTGAGATTGCCTGTGCTCTTTTGTTTCAAATGAACATTCCAAAAAGGTTCTGGGCAGATGCAGTTTCCACATCATGCTTTCTTATTAACCGCATGCCATCCTCTATTCTCAACGGTGGCATACTATACAGTGTATTATTTTCAATTAAGTTTGTTTTTCAAATTCCATTATGAATATTTGGCAGCACTTGCTTTGTTCGGGATGTTTGTCCTCAAGTCACAAAATTAGATCCAAAATCTTTAAAATGTGTCTTCCTTGACTACTCTCATCTTCAAAAGGATATAGGTGTTTTAATACTACCCTTAACCGATATCTTGTGTCAGCTGATATTATTTTTTTAGAAATTACTCCTTTCTTTCCTGCATCTTCTATATCTGTGGATTAGAAGGAGAAGGAGGATTTATTAATCTACACCATTTCATCTGTTACTACTACTGTAGATGCTTCATCTCTAGCCACTGAAAATCTTGTGCCTCCAAAAACTGGTATCATTTCCTATGACAAAGTCCATACACGACGCCATAACCAGACTGATGTTGCTTTGTCCGATCCATGTCCTATACCAAAGTCTTCGTTTTCAGATCCTGTCCACGGTAATCTTGACCTTCCTATTGCTTTTCGGAAAGGTAAATGTCAGTGTACTCATCATCCTATTTCTTCATTTGTTTCTTATGCTCATTTATCATCTTCTATTATGTCTTTTATTTCTTCTTTGGACTCTGTGTCTATACCCACCACTACACGAGCCGTCTTATCTCATCTTGGTTGGCATAATGCTGTGGTAAAAGAGATCAAAGCCTTAGACAAAAATGGTACGTGGGATCTGGTAGACTTACTTGTTGGGAAGAAGGCCATTGGTTGTAAATGGGTGTTTGTAGTTAAAGTCAACCCTGATGGATTAGTGGATCGCTTGAAAGTCCGTCTTGTTGCTAAAGGATATGTCCAAACTTATGGTGTGGATTATTTTGATACATTCTCTCCAGTTGCTAAATTAACGTCTGTTCAATTGTTTATCTCCTTAGCAGCAATTTATGATTGGCTCCTCCATCAGCTTGATATAAAAAATACCTTCTTACATGGTGATCTTAGGGAGGAAGTTTACATGGAGCAACCACCTGGGTTTGTTGCTCAGGAGGAGCATGGAAAGATATGTCCCTTCGAAAATCTTTGTATGGTTCAAAGCAGAGCCCTAATGCTTGGTTTGGGAAATTCAATGAGGCTATTCAACAGTTTGGAATGAAAAAAAACAAGTGTGATCACACGGTGTTTTATAAATGTTCCATGGCTGGTATTATTCTTTTGGTCGTATATGTTGATGATATTGTTATTACTGGCAGTGACACAGGGGGAATTTCAACTCTTAAATCTTATCTTCAGATCAAATTTCAGACTAAAGATTTGGGGTGGTTAAAATATTTCTTAGGTATTGAAGTTATAAGAAGAAAGAAGGGAATTTTCTTATCTCAGAGGAAGTATGTTCTTGACCTATTAAGGGAAACGGGAAAGTTGGGGGTTGAACTATGTACGACACCAATGAATCCTGGCTTACAACTTATACAGGAAGAGAATGATGAATTATTTGATGATCCAGAAAGGTACAAGAGACTTGTGGGAAAATTGAATTATCTTATAATCACTAGACTTGATATAGCGTATTTTGTCAGTGTTGTAAGTCGATTTATGTTTTCTCCGACAATTAACCATTGGATAGCTGTAAACAGAATTTTATGCTATTTAAAAGGGGCCACTGGACGTGGTATACTGTATAAGAATTTTGGCTATATGAATATTGAATGTTTCTCAGATGCAGATTGGGCGGGATCCAAGACTTTTAGAAGATCCACCACAGGTTATTGTGTATTTGTTGGAGGAAATTTGGTATCTTGGAAGAGTAAGAAGCAGAATGTAGTGTCCCTATGAAGGGCAGAGTCAGAATACAGAGCTATGACAAAGACTGTGTGTGAGGTTATGTGAATATATCATTTGTTGACTGAGATTAGTTTGAAACCTTCATTCCCAGTAAAACTGTAGTGTGACAATCAGGCTGCCCTTCATATTGCTTCAAATCTTGTGTATCACGAATGAACTAAACATATTGAGATTGATTGTCACTTTGTTCACGAGAAATTATAGGAAGGTGTGATTTCTACAGAACATGTCAAGACTTGTAATCAATTAGGAGATATTTTTACAAAGGCACTTAATGGAACTCGAATTAATTATATTTGTAACAAGCTGGGCATGACTAACGTCTATACACCACTTTGAAGGGGAGTGTTATGGAATGTAGTTTAAATTAGAATGTAAATATATGTAATAATTAGATTGATTTTAGGAGTTATATAG
>JAVXUL010125291.1:0-16374 GCA_035590515.1 Trichilia minutiflora | reverse complement strand
ATAAAACGAGATGAAAGGAAAGGAATATGTTCACTCATAATTCTGGGATGAAAAAATCATCCTCTCGGTATCGTCCTCGCGACAGAAATCCTTTTGTTTCGGTTATCGTACTTGAATACACATACAAACACAAATTCAACAATCTGTCATAATGTGCATGCATGATATAATGCATGCTCATGCTATTCTCGCATTCTTCTCTCTTTCTCACTCTACCCTCTATCCTCTCTCTCTCACACACATACTATTCTCACTTATTCCGCTCTATTTATGAATATTTATCATCAATTTCAACACTACTAGCTATCAAAGCCCTCTAATTTATCGATACCAACGATAAATTAGAAAATTCCTAATTTTTAGGGTTTTATAAATAGTATTCGAGCTATCTATTCTTAAATTTACATGAAATAATAGCTCAATTAAGAAAGAGAAGCTGAATAACAAGCTTATCCTAACTGGTAGGTGACTTTGGAGCCTCTTTTTGGCTTGAATCTCTTTTTTTGGCTACTATTTATCGTAATCCTTCTTTCGTAATTTCACTCGAATCGATGGTTATAACTCTGATCAAAAAAGATTTCTGGATTCTAGTGTTGATTCTTAGTTTATAGAAATTGAAATGGAAAATTTTGGTTGAGAAATGGTGAAGATCAATCTCAAGAGTGAGAGAGAAAGGGTTTCATCAAAAATGGAGAGAGAGAAAGTGAAATCAGTAAATGAGGAAGACGATCCCCCTTCTCGATGTAAATAGACTGTGAAATGTCTAAAGGTGTCGATACCTTTTAAAACGTATCGATACCTTTGGTATCATGCCTGCAACGTATCGATATTTTTCACTAACATATCGATACATTTGGTTATATACATTAAGCCTATAAAGTGTCAATACCTTCCTCAACGTATCAATATGTTTCATCGTAAATACGCACTCCTTCGTCACAAAGGTGTCGATACCCTTTCCAAGGTATCGATACATTTGATACTGTTACTAATCATAATGCTTACAACGTATCGATACGTTTATCCTATTACTGTTCATCATGCTTTCAACGTATCGATATGTTTGACCCTTAACTCTAAAATGTGTCGATACCCTTCTCCAATTAAAGGTATCGATATATTTAACCTTACATACAACATATCGATACTTTTTTGCAAAGGTATCAATACCTTTGCCTCTTCTCCTTCTTCTAAGGACTGTTACTTCAAATGACTATAACTTTGGATCTCGAAATCTGCTCAGAACCCATAATATATCAATGGAAAGCTTTCTCCGAGCTCTACAAAAATGAATAGAATTTTTTTTCAATTGGAGATGATTTTAGGATAAAAAATCTAGTTCTTTCTTATAAACTCATATTCTGTACCACACATCTTCTTCCAAAATGAATTCAAGTTATCACACCCTCTCACGCATGATCTAAACACTACTATATGCACGAAAACTCGTGAAGGTTTTATAATAATGCCATAACCCTAAGGGACAAATTTCACAATAGGAACATGAGGAGTCCTATATCAAAATGAGAGAGAAAGTTATTGGGTTATATATATGAAATTGGAATCAAGTTGTCAACAAGACTTTTTGGGATAGGTGGTGATTTATTTTAAAAAACTACGCAGTTAAATATGCTTGAACAAGAATAGTACCAAGATGGATGATCTCTTGGAAAGTCCTCGGGATAACCTATTACCAAGAACAAAATCGTGATGTCTAAAGAATTAGACCAAAGGGGACAATATTATTAACAATCTTGGATCAAGTGTTACAATAATACAAGCTAATAATAAAATAAAAATCTTATCCTTTTGATTTATTTTTTATTTTTAAAATCTAATAAGGGATCAATAAAGAGAGGGTAATAATGTAAACCCTGTATTTTTAATATAGGAAAATTTTGATCATTTTAACCTTTTAGGGTTATTTTTATCTTTTAAAAAAATATGTGTTCGAGAACTATTATTGACTTATTTTCTCCGTATTATTGCTCATTAAATGTTTAAGAATGTTTATATGAGATTGGTTAGTTTTGATGATGAGTTTGGAAAGAATTCCCTTTACATGTCATATAAATACTTAAGCTTCAAACTCACATTCCTATTAATCTAGATATCTGATTGATGAGCTGTTCGTTCTACTAAAAGAGAACAGAAATACATGTGTATAAAAAAATGAGAGTGAAATCGAACATAAAACCAGGGAGAAAACAACATCAAAATAGAGTTGACTAAAAATTGGAAAACAAAAGGGATAGTAAGCATATAAATTTTGATGGATCAAAGGGGGGTTTTGGTCAATAAAAAATGTGCAGAATGTTGTCCTAAAGACTTTTAAAACTTTGGTAGTGGGCCAATCGATCGAAACCTCTAAACAATATCATTTTAGACCCTTTTTAAAATTTTTCTCTTTTTAAACCTTCAAAGATTATTTTGTCATTTTTTCTTAGGCATTATATAAAGACCAAAGAGGGGTTGGATCTCTTTTTCTCCTCTTCTCCCTTTCTTTCCTCCCCTAACATTTTTCTCCTTGGCTTTCATTTGTAGTATCCTTCAATTCTCTTTAAATTTCATTGTTTTGCATGATGGAATCGACATTTCTTACTAAAAATCACTAATATTTATCACCCTTTACATTCTAAGAACTTCATTTCAATAATTTGATGAGGAATCGAGCCTAAAGAACAAAAAGAATATTAGGATCCATTATTCACACATTTGAGAGTTTCATCAAATTGTAACAATTAAAGCTTCTTAGGGTTAATTTTAACCTTTTTGTAAGTTTATGAGCTTAATTCAAGTACTAATTTGATGAATTAGAGAACTTATAGTTTAGAATTATTGTTCATTCACTTTTCAATTAAGCTTCAATTATTTTAATTCTAAACTTAATTATATTATTTAAGGTATAGAGTATGTGTATATGTGACTATATTATCGAAATTGTAAAACCAAAAAAATTAGACGAAATAAACAGTGACTATGATCATTGTACATTAAAGTTTTACTGTGCAATCAAGAATTTGTATAACTCTGATGAACGGGAGTAAAACTCAATATATTGAGTTAGAATAAATGTATTGAATATAAATTCATAAGAAATTAGGATGAATTGGAAAATTTTTTGATAGAATAGTCAGTTGGTTATTGGCAGGAGTTAAAATTGTCATATTGATGTGAATATTAACTTTAAACATGGTCATAAGATTCTGTTGATGGGAACTGAAGAAATGGTTGGGAAAATAGTATTATATAATGATTAAATTTTTGATATAATTATGCATATAAAATTAGTGTTATCAACTGAGGATTTGAGATTGATGTAGATGCCAATATATATATTTAGGCATTAGATGTACATATGAGTGATGCTTAAAGTGAAAGACAATAGGAAGTGTATACCCTCCCTAAGTATGAGTAAATTGTTCTTGACATCCGTTATTTATTTTTAAATGTTTATAAAATTTGTATTTTTATATGCTTTAGGATGATAGAGTTTTTATATGATTTAGATTGAGAGATAATAATAACTTAATTGAGATAGAGATCAGAAGGAGGTTTCACTTGTTTGTAATAAATATATAAGACAATTGGATTATGATAATGGCATGATTTTTGTGTGTGTGTGTGTGTGTATAGTTGAGGCCGAAGGCCAATTATAATTTTTATGATATATTTCCACAAGGTCTACAGGACTAAAGAGCGTTGATCGAACAGGGATTGATTTACTCATAAGTGAGATTGACTCCTGTATGTACCTTATTATATATGATCTTGACGATGAATATATACATATATGATAATTTTTTTATAAATGATTTTAAATAACGTATTGATTATTAGATTTGTTTTTGTGATTTGTGAGGTTCATAGACCGATATATTTTGATAAAATAAAGAATGATTTATCTATGATTAAGGTCAAGATGGCCAAGTGTTAGGTTAATAATTGAAATTAATTTACATTGTCATGAGCTAACTTTGAAAGTACTTTTATAAATAATTAAGAATTTTATATGATGAGATGGTCAATTGGTCAAATGATGATTTAAAAAAAATAATTTATGATAATTGTATGGGATTTTAAATTATCATATCTAAAGAGCTAAATGTTTTTAATAATAATTTTATTGATCATTACCTGAATATTTATATTGATCATGATTTTTATATTGACATTGTTAGAGAGTTAATGTTTTATGTTCTGATGTTGATTTGACCTATTATGCCAATATTATTGGATTTGACCTTAAGTGCTATTGTCAATTTTGAGATTTTGGTCTTATAAGCCATTGAATTGATTTTCAGCCTTGTGTGCCAGTATCAACTAGTGATGAGTTTATATTTTATGTAGTTTAAAATGGTGGTAAGTGAAATTTAATAGCTTTGATATCATCATAATAAGAGTGAGGATTGATTATACAACTTGAAATAGTGATGAATAGAATTTAATAATCCTGATACCATCATAATAAAGATGAGGATTGACTATATAGCCTGAAATAATAGTAGGTGAAATATAATAGTCCTGATATCATCATAATAAAGGTGAGTATTGACCATATCATCTGAAATAGTGGTGAGTAAAATTCAATAGTTCTGATAAAAATGATCATTTGATTAATTTGAAATGTATTTTTATATACACGTTACAAACCTTAATTATATGCGAGTAATAGTTAAAGTTGATTAATCTACTTGTACCGTGATTGATCTGAATACGAGGCCTTGAAAGCCTAACATTTGTATAGATAAATAATATTACTTTAATCTTGTTTTATAATATTTATTTTATAATTATGAAACGATATTGGGTATAAGAATAATTACTGATTTTTTGATGATGGTGATCTACTTATATTTATGTATATATTTATATATTTTTTATTAAAATTGTATATCGATATGCATTTGGTGATATGTCCTATAAGACCAAGATTTGTATGATACAGTACCAAACTAAATGTTACTTGAATGTGATATCTGCAGGATTGCAAGACATAAATAAAGGTGAAAAGACAGAATATGGTTCTATTGTATTAAAATCGTACTACATGTCATTCTTATAATTTATGGATGAGATAGTTTAATATTGATTATTTGATTGATGAAAATGTATTTGTAAAAATACGTATCCCAGGCCTTCTAATCATGGATGCAATAGATTATGATTGATTCACTTGTTGGGATTGCTATTAATATGAGTATAAGACCTTAGAGGCTTAGTTTTAGTAGTTGTCTAACTAAACGATATTGTCTATGATCTTGGTTTTATATTACTTAATGTATAATTGTGAAGCAAAGATGGTGTTCTAAATAATCATTGATTACATGATAATTGTGGCATATAAATGTTGCATTTGGATATTATATTGATATGCAGGCAACGACATAACTCATGGGACCAAACTAGTATATTCTATTATAGTTACAATGAGATAGTTTAAGCAAATTTAAGTAGAAGTAACTTTAATGAATCTGTCCTAAATATCTATCTGTGTTGAGATTTGATATGAATTAAAGTCAGGTGACTAGGTGTAGGTTAGAATTATTGTACCTATGAGGTAATTGAGTTTCATTATTATGTAATGGTTTGTAGTTGAGATTTAAGTAATTCTTATGTTAACTCACTGAGTATGTGATTGTATATTCATCCCCTAAAAGATTTGTTTCAGGTATTCTAAGTTTAGCTAAGAGTTTGGATGATGGTAGTTGCATGAAGATTTGAAGATTCAAATATAATTCTAAACTCGACTCATAGTTTTATAAATTGTGTTTACTGAGATGTTTAAATTATTTGTATTATGAATGACTTTTCGAGTATTATAAAGAATTTTAAAAACCACATGTTTCTTATATTTTGTAAATTTGCTATATATTAAAAAAATCATCCAAAAATATTTTGAGAAATAGATTTAAATTTTGGTGTGTTTTGAAAATGTACTTTAAATTAATAGAACGTATTTTTAGAATTCGCAATGATTATTACGTATATCAATCATATGATTGGGGCATAACAAACAACTAAAAAAAAACACTAAAAAGAGAGTGATATCTAAAACAGATAGTTAAAGGAAAAACGATACCTAAAAGGGATTATCAAAGAAAAAATAACACCATTAAAAGAACCACCTAAAACTAATAAAAATATAATAAGGGATTTATGAAGAATAATGTAATCTCTAGTATCCTGTTACATTCAGACATGTGACATGTATTAAAGAATAAGATAAAATATACTAATCTTTGAATGCCACATGTACCACAAGTTAACTTATAAATGTAAAATAATAAAATATTTCTTATAAAAGAAAAAATATTAAGATAACTTAAACCGATAAGACTCAAGCATTTTCTCTTACATATAAACATAAGATAAAGGTAATATAAAAAATTATCTCACTATTTTTATATTTTCACCTTGTTTTTTTATTTTATAACTAAAATTTTTTTCGCCTTTTATTTAGAGAGCCTCAAATTTTATTATTTTTTCTAAGTTAAGGATTGGAGGAGACTCCCCAAAACTTTCGCCTCTGATTATGGACTTTGATTGCAGAAAAAAAGAAAAGAAAAGAAGAAAAGAGTATTTGGGACTTGTGTACAGTATCGTCCGAACTTGCAGCAGTTTTTTTAAGTTTATGTTTAGGCTCATAAATAGTAATTGGTGAACAATGCCATAAAGAATATTTTTCTCCATTTTGCAGACAATGTTTCATGGGCTTTTAAATAGTATCTTTGCCTTCTTATGAACAACTTTTATCTTTGAACAATATTCTCCAAGTTTGTCTGTAATTACCCATCTAATTTTTATAATAGTGTTCAATATCAAGACTATATGTATTTTCCTCTATTCTTCTTTTATACTTTTTTTTTATACTAAGTAGGTTTGTGTGCCATATATATATATATATATATATTAGTAATTGTAATCTAAGGTTGTGTAAATGTACATTTTTTATCTTGGACCTTGTTTGATAATTTTTATCACATAAAAAACAACCACTTAATTAGCCTATGGATATTTTCTGGTATTAAGATAAAAAATATATTAAAAAATGATTCAAAGTATTTTTAAATAACAATAAAAACTGCATTAGAATAGGTCTCTTAGGATGATTTATTTGATTTTAATAAAATAGGATTGCTTTAATATATTTTAAATTATTTTATTATTTTTATATGTATAAATAGATGTATTGAATATGAATAATTGAAGAAAAAATTTTCTCTTCCAAAAACTCCAACAGTAGTATCAAAGCTGATTGTTTGATTTTTGAAAAACTGTGAGATTGAATGAGTAAAAAAAACATAAAACTCTCATGGCTGCTAGTAATCAGGGGAAGCTATATGTTGGAGGGATTTCATGGGAGACAAGTAAGGATAGGTTGAAGGTGTACTTTAACTAATATGACAACGTTTTGTAGGTTGTTGTTATGAGAGAGAATACCACCGGTAAACCCAGTGATTTTAGCTTTGTTGTTTTTAGTTGGTGAGATGTGAACCAAAAATTTTTTAGAGAGAAGTGTTCTAATTGAAGGTTGATGAAAAGTGTATCAACAAGTGAAGAGAAGTGCTTCACAAATTGAAGAAGAGATAAGAAGTGCATCTTAAAATGAAAAGAAGTACTTCACATAATCTGTAAAATTAAATCTAACTTGATGTCTGTAACTTTCAATCAAGGAAAAATATTGAAGAATGATTCAAAGTATTTTTAAATAGTAATAAAAGTTACATTAGAATAGGTCTCTTAAGATGATTTATTTGATTTTAATAAAATAGGATTGTTTTAATATATTTTAAATTATTTTATTATTTTTATATGTATAAATAGATATATTAAGTATGAATAATTGAAGGAAAAATTTTCTCTTCTAAAAAATCCAACAAAATAAAGTCACAATCACACCCAGCTACTCAAAATTTAGATATCTATAATTATGAGAAACAGAATGTACATAACTATTTCCTTTTGTTATTTTTATCATCTTCTACTATAATTCAATCGATCAACACACTTAGTCTTGGCTATATACCCTTGCTACAAAACTTACCAATGATTCTTATTGGCTTCTATAAGAATATATTATTTGAATATCTTATACAAAAAAAGTCTAGAGAAACTATGTCTAAATCAGTTAGGATTCTGAAATAAGGTATATCAACTAAGCCCAAATTAAATCAAACAAAAATTTAAGGCCAAAGTTTATTGATCACAAATGTGTAGCAATTAACACTAACATTCATGAGTATAACGCAAAAGATTGTAATTTTAAGTAATCCTAGTATGTTGTTAAATTGTTGGCCTGATCAAAATTGTTCGGCCAACTACGGATTCAACCCAATTGTGTAAATAGAAGTTCCAGTTCAAGCCTAGGTCACCAGCTTGGACAACATATGCTAAATTTCAACAATGTCTTGAAATGCCCATGTTCACATAAAGAAAACCCTCCAATCCCATTATCAAAATTTTACTACAAAGAGATTGGAAACAGGTAAAGAGTTGAAAAAATAAAAAATAGGCAAAGAAAAATGAATAGTCCTTTTCATATAGCCATTAAAGCAAACCATAATTACCTTTTTTTTCGCCCCCTCTTTATTGATTAGTGGTCCAACAAAACTTTGAAAAAAAATTGACAATCCATCTCCTCCGGGTCCAGATGCAATAGGCTGGTGGTTAGAAGCTTGCCAATCAGAGAAAACTTGATGGAGGATAGCAAACTTCTTTAATGCACATTTCCATTTTTGGCCATAGCATTCACTATCAACTATTAATTACCACTATGCATGATGAATTTGTTCCCTTGCGATGAAGAAGGAACAGAGAGTAAACAGCAGAAAGGAAAATTTTTCTTGTTTTTTTCATCTATCATTCTCATGGTAGTTGTAATATTAAGTGAGTACAACATCAATATATAGTTCGAAACTTTCAAGAAACGTTGGATCCAGAAACGTTGTATGGAATGGATCCTTTACCTTCCAAGGAAAGGCAGCTCATGTGGTGTGGGCTGTATGGTTTTCATTTCGTCAAATTTTGTCCTCTAAATATTCCCCAACATCTAATTTATTTATGAATATGTTATATCAAATCATTATAGTGTTTAATAAAAAATTAGTTAAAATTAATTATTAATAATGTATTAAATATGACAACTACTAATGTTTTTGTTCCTTTCCATACTTGTGCTAAACTAATGAAATTGTAATGTTTGATTTTATGGGTTACCTATAATTGCAACATTAATGGTGGGGATTATGGGAGAGAAGTTAGGAAAAGTAAAAGGAAGAACGATATTGTGTTGACACAAAGTAGTCGAATTACATGGCTTCTTTTGACTAGAGAATTTTGCATGAACATGGCGGCTATTAATTGTAACTTTTGGTGTAAGGTTAAGGGTAATTTTCTTGGATATTACAAAATTACCCTAGAAACTATTCTCTCACTTGCTCTTTGAAATAACGGCTGAGCTAACTATTTTATTCAAATATTTGTTTTTTCAACTTTTTTATCAAATATTAGTTTATAAAAAATAATTTTTAAGTAATACCATAAGTATTAATTGATTCCATTGATGGTCCAAAAAATATGAAATTAAAAAAAACAAAAAACATTTTAGGTTATGTAAAAAAGTGGGATCTAAATTCTTTGACCCGTTTTCAACTATCCGAGAAGGAGAGGACGGTTGATCCAATTACTGAATGTTTTTTTTTTTAATTTTAATACCAGGCCCATTTAGCCCATTGCCAAACCTAGCAGAGAACCAAAATGGATCCATATTTATGTTTATCAGCTAACGCCAAAATCTTCACAGAAAGTTCTGGAGAGAGAGATGGCGGGAGTAGGAGAAGCACAGAAGAGGCAAGCAGGTCGGCCAATGCATCCTTCTGCAAGGGGCCCTCCACCCCCACCCCCTCGCCCACGCTTAGACCCCGTTGATCGCGAGAAGGTTATCGATCTCCATGTCTATTTTCGAAAAAAAATTGTTTCGTAATATTTTATATTTTAGGGTTTCAAAACACAACTAATATGCATATATATTTCTTGGGTTGAATTTTTAGTGTCTTTTCTGAATGTATTTAGCTCATAGTTCGTGATTAAGATAAACTGCAGCGTTACTTCTTATTTACGAAATTGTTCTAATAGTTATGATTAATTTAGTTTCTGGTACTTAGTGGAAACGAGACCAATTTCCTTGACCATACACTTTTTTTAAACATAGCCTTTTTTTCATTCATTTGGTGATAGAAGTGCGTGAGTTGTAGCATATTATTTAATGTTAGGCTCTTAATTATTTATGCTTACTGATTTTATTTTGTTTTCTGTTTCCCTGTTCTAATGTAGACTTGTCCTTTGTTGCTTCGAGTTTTCACTCAGGTATGTTTGGTGTTTACACCTATATGCTATAGTTTTGTTCTCTTGAAGATACATATTGAATATTGTTGTTCTCCAAAATTAATACCTGGATCTTAAAAGAAGGGCTTGATCTCTATTTTTAATTGTTATGAATTGTTATGTTTGACTGCTCATCTAGTCATCTCCCTGTCTAACAGCACAAGTATAGTTTTGCATTCAGTATTGCACACAAACTGTTCGTGGGTTAACTGGATTTTAACAGTCTTAGATGATTACAAATTCAGGAAGAAGGAATGCTTTGTGCGAGGCTGAATGAATCCACATCATTTTGATTGATTACTGGCAATTCTAATTTGTGGCTCATTTGTTTTCTAATTTCTTCTTTAGTATTTCTTGTCTCATGTTAATATATCAGATTTTTGAGTTGGTATATTTCATTGTGGAGCTAGTGTAATGGAAAAAAATTTTGAAGTGTAATTGTTAAAGGTTCTTACAGTAAATAATGCAACACAAAATATGAAAAGAAAGAGGTTATGTGTTGCTCTTTTTTCTATCAGTAGTGTAAATTTTAAAAAGTTCTCCTGTCTCTTCATAGTGGCTTCATTTGCTTGTTCTAGAGGAAGCATTGAATGTTTGATGCATCTGACATTGTCCATCTCTAGTACCTGTTGTGCCCCAGTTGACTGGAGCATGTATCATTCTTAACCTTCATGATTGCTGTTAGCTCAGCTACAGCTTCTAAAAAGAAGACTATTTTTATATTGTGCCCAGTAGTAAATCATCGACCATGCATTGAAATCACATACTTTATGTGAACTGTGTAATTTATGGCTTACCTGTTGAGATTTCTGCAGATTGGGGGCCATCATTCCAGGGAGGACTTTGCAGTCAGGGGCAAGGAGCCTAAAGATGAGGTTCAAATTTACACATGGAAGGATGCTACTCTCCGTGAATTAACTGATCTGGTATGTCCAACAGTGCACCGAATTGTCCTTCTATTTTTTACCTGTCAAATCCCTCCTCCTTTCCCCCACTCTTTCTATTGTATGTGGGTGTGTGGTAGAAAGGATTCTTTTCACCTTAAACCTTAATGCCTAGGACATGACTATATGGAATTTAAGTTCATTAAAACTTGCAAGAGATGAGTGTGTTCTTATTGCTTCCCCATGTCTGGTAGAAATCTAATATATTTATTTCATAGAAATGTTTTTTCTGTTCTTTTTTGTCTGTCACTTGAATGGCCGATTGCAATTTTATTACAGGTCAAAGAAGTAGCACCAGCAGCAAGAAGAAGGGATGCAAGACTGTCTTTTGCTTTTGTTTATCCTGATAAGAATGGTCGTTTTGTGGTGAGAGAGGTTAGTTTATTCACTCTTTTTTCTCTTATCTTTTGTCATTTTGGATGTGATGCATATACTACTGCAAATGAACTGAACTGTTCAGGACAGGATTGGATTGCTTGTAAAGAGCTTGTGTAATGTTGTTTAAACAGTTGGCATGCCAGTTTAAATTGAGTTCATGGGTTTGTTAAACAGTTAGCCATAAGCTATGATTCTTGGCCCAGCAAGGCACATGAATATCAGGAATAGAAAATGGAATGCTTTTTTTGCTTGGGACACTTTTTATTTGTTATCTAATCCATTAAGATTTCTCTGACTGACTTATACTGTGAGAATTTTTTTTTAAAAAAAATTATACATTCCTATGATGGATTGGTGAATCATCATTGTTTCATGAAAATTTATAGTTAAGAGTGTATGATGAAGGAATTTGTGAATTTTTAGACTCATCTTAGCGAGTCTTAGAGTTCTAGGTCCAGACATGCTGTAAACTGAGAAAGCTAGACAATGAATGCACTTTTTAATATGCATTCCTATGACAGATAGAATTGTTACTGAGATATGACGAGCAGGTACATGATTAATGACACCTGTAGCTTATTAATTAATGATATGATTTGGCTTTACCAATTAATTTGGAAAAAATGAGTATCAAGATCGACTTGTTGAATTCTTCATTGTTTTGTGAAGGTGGGAAAGACCTTCTCTTATGAAAGTAGGAGGCAATTAGATGATGGCAAAATGTTGGCAGAACTTGGCTTTGAGGTATGGCTAACTCCTTTCTCCTTGCTTTTTATCCTGATTAATTTCAAAATTGCCTATAATCTCTTACTTTATGTTCCTCCAATGCCAGATTGGAGATTACTTGGATGTGGCTATCCTGTAACGAAGCAATTGACTAGGGTAATTTGTTTAGATTGGTTATGATATGATTCAATTTGACTTGGGAATGCCCTGTAATATACGATGATGATAGTTGGCTTCACTCTGTATTTCATGTGCATGCCATTATCAACAGAATGCCAGCGTTGTAGTCAATATTCTAGAGTATGAGAATGAAGTTGACCGTGGCCGAGGATCAAATCAAAGGTGTATCCCACCTGATGTGAAGTTTCAACGGAGGCATAACCCATCATATGTTTTCCCTCCCACATAAAAGCATAACAAATTTTACATGGCATTTCAGATGTTCCCGTGATTATGTTTATCTTGCAAGATTAATAATTTCTTTTCTTATAAATTTTGATTGTTTGAACGTCTATCTTCATTATTATTATCGATGTTTTTCAAACAAATGTATCTGGTGATTGCATGACCGGGGCAATCCAGGACATTTAAAAGGTTTAAATAATAAGAAATTTTGAATTCGTAAAATAGTTACTAAATGCCGTCGTCTACTTGCACCGTAAAAGCTATTTGAGCCTCGAGTCATGTTATTGGGCCATTTGTTGCGGTCAGAGAGACGGCGAACCATAAACAATGACATTCGGGGCCTCGGGGGTCATTTCGGGAGCGTTGCAACGAGCTGACGTTGATTTGGGACCAGATCCTGAACCAGGCCAATTTAATTGTTTAGATGTGTTCTGTTAAACTAAATTCAATATTTTATCTATTTCCTTTGCCCGCGCCCCCCCCCCCCCCGAAAAAAATTCAAGACTTTGTCGTATTAAATGCTCTCCAATCACGGCGTTAATATTTACGGATAAAATTTTAGTTATACGGGGTAGAGGATCGCGTGATTAACGGCATGGCAAAATGGCTAAACGACGTCGTGAGTTGTCAGCTGGGTAACGTCGTTTTAAGGAAAGAGAGTGAAATATCGAAAGTCTAGAGACAGCAAGAATATTTTACGAGTTGAGATCACATGGTCCGAAAGCAAGGATCAGTGTTCCTTGCCATTGTTTGCTTGGATTGATATCGTGTCTGCATTTTGCCTTCATCTTCACGCTATCTTTTTTCTTTCAACCCGTGCCTCATAATTACTCTCTAGTTTGGACTCCTGTCATTTTCTGATGCTTTGTTCTGAACTCTTAGTTGCGAAATGGCGCATTAATTCTTCTCAATTTCTCAAGATCTCTTAATTCTGCCACCTGTTTGTGTCATTCGGTATAATCTCTCCGTAAACTCACTCTCTTTTTCTCCATCTGAAATTTCTTTTTCCCTCTTTACTTGTTTATAGGTTCTGGAACGCAATGGCGTTAGGACGGGGATTATCCGGTATGGACACTCACAGGAAAAGAGGAGGTGGATCACGATTGCCTATTGCACTTGTCATTTTCTTCTCAGTTGTTGCCCCGTTGATCTTCTTTGTTGGGCGAGGGCTTCACACTGCTGCTTCGATTGGTTAGTTTTCTGCGATTAAGTAATTAATTTCTATATTTTTTAAGTTTTTTTTGCAGATCTAACTGTGATTACACATGCGTTTTTGGTTTCCTTAGAAAATATTTACGTGCTTTTAGACCTAATGATTGTTTTCCTTGCATTCTAGAGAATGCTATTACAGCATCAACTTAGGTACTGTTTGTGTTTCGATGATATATGATATGTATTTCTACATGTCATTTATTGCCAAGACAATGCTTCTAAAAGCACAATATTAACTCTGTGAGTGACTGGTATTCTGTATGTTATGATAATAATCGTGCTTAAGGTAAAAAGTAAAAAAGCATATATGCTTGTGGCCATTTTTTGAATAAAATGTATAGGTTTTAGCATTACATTTTTAGTTATTTACATTGGCTTCAGATTTTTATCGGTTTATGTTTGCATTGAAGTTACTTTGATCGATTAAACTGCAGGATGCGATGTAAATTTAGAAATGAAATGAAGTAGAAGTTCTAGTTCATATATGTTTATGCATATGTATAATTCTATTCGTTTGCCTAATGTTTAAACATGATTATTGTTGCCTGTGCCAGGTCAAAATGACATTTCAAGTGGTTCTAGCAAGCAGGTAGGTTAACATTTTTATTTTCTTATCTTTCTTTTCGCATAGAAGTTTTATCGTTGTTACTACCCATACCAAAGGAAAAATTTGGTTGATTGGTGCAGAATTTGCATTGGAGAGAAAGACTGGCACAGCACAATGTTGAGTCCCTTTTCTCAAACGAGGCAAGTACAATTTGGTGCAGATTTAACCACAAGTTATCTTTATTACCTCCTTATTGTGTTGTATGCTTCGCGGATCTGTTATACTGTATTACCTCCTTATTGCAGTTGTACGCTTCTAGTATCAATTATACTAACTGTGTAGCACCTTTTTTAAACCAAATTTTAGGTCATCAATATCACTGCAACCAGCACAGTTGATTTGGGCCTTTTAATTCTTGATTCTTTTAGGAAAAGCAATATGTCTGCTTCATGGAAGTTTACTGGAGAAGAGACTTCAATAGAGAATAAAACTATGACTGAGGTTAGGATGACTTCGACGCTATGGTTGTGTATAATGCATGCATTTGATTATTTTACAGTGTTTTTTGCAAAATTTTTACCAGCTTATAGTTGCTGATAGTGATGTCTTTGGATTTGATTTTGTTCACAGCCAAACCAAACAGGTGCAGATATCAGGAAAGAAATACCTAAGGTGAAAGGAGAAAATATTTTGGCTGGTAATGTCTGCCATTTTCACTATTGAATATAGTTGATACTTTCTTGCTTGCTTGCCGATTTAGCCGTCCCTTGCAGGTGGTCATTCTGAATCCATTGATACTCCTGCAAAACAATTTCGAAGGGTAATGGTCTTTGTATTTGTTGCATGCTTTAATAGTCATAGGTATTCTGTGACACTCAAAACCTTTTGTGATTTGTGTTAATCCATATTGTCTTCTGAATTATAAAATTAAAATCTCTTTGAATTGTAAAGCTTATATCTTGCAGCAATTGAGAGACAAGAGGCGTGAAAGGGAGGCAGCTGAATTGGTGCAGCAAAACGATGAAGCAATTGTGAAGCTTGAAAATGCAGCCATTGAACGCTCCAAATCTGTGGATTCAGCCATCCTGGGAAAATACAGCATATGGAAGAAGGAAAATGAAAATGACAACTCTGATTCTAATATACGGTTGATGTGGGATCAGATGATTATGGCAAGGGTATATTTGGCTATTGCAAAGATGAAGAACAAGCTCAACTTACAGCAAGAACTGCAGATCCGGCTCAAAGAGAGTCAGCATGCTTTAGGTGACGCAACAGCTGACGCTGATCTGCATCACAGGTGGCTACATTTTTTATCTTTAATATCGTTAACTGTGTATGATGCATAGTTTGCATTTTCTGTATTATGGTTCTAAGAATTCCTCGTTTTTTTGTAATCTATGTTTAATATCTGTTTAGTGCACCCGAGAAAAAGAAAGCAATGGGTCTGGTTCTGTCAAAAGCAAGAGAAGAGTTATATGATTGCAAGTTGGTTACTGGAAAGCTGAGAGCTGTGCTTCAAACAGCTGATGAACAAGTTAGGAGCTTAAAGAAACAGAGCACATTCCTGAGTCAGTTGTCAGCCAAGACAATTCCTCATGGGATCCATTGCTTGTCTATGCGCTTGACCATCGATTACTATCTTCTTCCTCCAGAGAAGAGAAAATTCCCTAACAGTGAGAATCTGGAGAATCCTAATCTTTATCATTATGCCCTGTTCTCTGATAATGTCTTGGCTGCATCAGTTGTTGTGAACTCTACTGTCACGAATGCCAA
>JAVXUL010125280.1:0-16375 GCA_035590515.1 Trichilia minutiflora | reverse complement strand
TTAACATGTCAAACCCTAAATAAGAAAACAAACTAATCCTAATCCAAATAGGCTAAGGAATATGACAAAGCCCAAAATATAATTAAAGAAGCCCACATGCCCTTTTTAAAGATAGATAAGCCCAAGCCCTTTGATTGGACTTATGCTTATGAAAATCGTCTAAATGTTAACGCTTTTGACTTGATGCCTCTAACGTACACACACACTTTGGCGTCTCTCTAAGCTCTTCCCCAAGCTTGATCATCAAAACATCTTGAAATTCTTGTGAAACAAATGCTTGTGCATAAATCTGAAATTGTGCCTTGAGCTTGTTGGAGCGTGACATTGTAATTGGACCCATTGGCATCTTTAAGTCTCCATTGTCTTGAGTTGCATCAACAGGAACTCGCCTGACTATTAGGAGCTATCTGTCCCATAAATAGTCAACTTCAGGCGGTACGATAGTGATAGCACCTGTCACTCTTATATCTGACATAGTATGAGAATTAATGAAATACGACTAGCGTACTATCCAAGGGCAAGAGGATCCTATTATTTCTATTCTCTGATGTCAAGTCACATCAAAGAAAGGGAAAAATCGAAGAAGTATAAAAGGGAGAATTAAAGAAGGAAAAGGGATTGGGACTTCAAGATTTGGGAATCTTGGGAGAACATCCACCATGACAACTCGTTCCTCCTACTAGAAAAACGAGAGTTCCTTTCTTGACTGCATTACAAGAAAGGTTGAACAAAAATTGCTACTCTCCCCTTCTTTATTCATTACACATCTTCACTAACTTAGGCATCGGAGTTTTTTCATCGAAAAATACATCCGACATCACTCCAAGTGTGTTACTGTTTTGTAGGATTTAGAGGTGTGATCCTATACGTAAAAAATCTATCCATCGAACCCGTATCAATGGGGAACCATCATTCCTTCAACCGAATCATTTTACACCTCAATAATATTAATTTTGATTGAGATTCATTCATGTCTTTAATCAACATGTAACAACTTTATCTTCCATCCCACAAAAATTGTCAACAAATAATTGTTGCATGGTCACAAACACATAATTCCAAACATGTACTAAACCACCTTTGTTTTATGACAAGAATGTTTTTTTTTAATAAATAACAACTAAAAAGACCCACAAAAGAATTCATAATACAAAAAGTACATAGACATAACAATACGTAGGATGACGACGACGGTGAAAATGATTATAAATCATTATGATCATTTGAGGTGGTTGTCTTCTGCCAACTTAGCTCTGAGATCCTTTCTCAAAATCTTACCAGCAGGAGACTTGGGAATAGCATGAACAAAATAAATCTTATGCAGCTTCTTGTAAAACACCACCTGCTTAGCAATGTATTCTTTCACATCATCTTCACTCAGCTCAAACCCATTTGCAATTGGAACCACAAAAGCAACAGGAACTTCCCCTGCAACTTCATCTTTTTGAGGAACAACAGCAGCATCAGCAATGGATGGATGGTTTATCAGAAGAGATTCAAGCTCAGCTGGGGGAACCTGAAACCCTTTGAATTTGATGATCTCCTTCACTCTATCAACTATAAAGACTTCATCATCTTCATCAACATAACCGATATCTCCTGTTTGAAGCCAACCTTCAATATCTATGGTTGCTGCTGTTGCTTCTTCATCGTTCAAGTAGCCCTTCATGATTTGAGAACCTCGGATACAGATTTCTCCAGGCTGATTGTAGGAAAGGGAAGAGCCTGTTTCGGGATCAATGACTTTGAGTTCAGCATTTCTGACAACAGTACCACAGGAACCTGACTTGGTTGGGAATGGATGCTTAGCAAATGCTGGGCACATTGATAGCACTGGTCCTGCTTCTGTCATCCCATATCCCTGTTTTATAAATTAAACAATTTTAAGTATTTCTACTAATTAAATTTACCTTATCTATATATAAAATGCAAATTGAAAGTGTCATCTGTGTTACATTTACTAAGGCAATAAATTGTGTAGATAAGTCAATAAATTATTTTGTTAAAGTTATGTTTTACAATTAAGAAAACAGGAGAGAGAGAATGACTTAAGGTGTGAGATATCTACACTTGACAAGTTTCAAATCGAAACATCTACTACCCCTAAAAAATGGCAAACTGTCATTAAACCCCTAGGATAATATAATTTAACCTCACTCATCTATAGCATATCATTAAATCCTAACTTTTAAGAAAAATATTACTAACTCCCTGTTTTGTAATTTAATATTATTAATATCATTTTTTAGATAAAATAAGAACTAAAAAAATTCAAAATTTGAGTTTTTATAATAAATATTATTTTCTAATATTTTTTAAACTTTTTAAATTATAACCAAATGTAATAAAAATTAAAAAAATTATTAAAAAAATTTAACTGATAAATAAATTAAATCAACAAAGTAGAATATACGCCCGCAAGATTTGGCTAAATGTTATTATTTTTAAAAATATTCACACAGATCATAATTTATTGGTGTAACCTATAAATTTAGAAAAAAAAAATAAAAATAATTTAATATATTTAACTCTTAAAACAATTATAATTAAAAAATATTACTATAATTATAGTAAAAAAATAAAATATATATATCCAAGCCAACAAATTTTTTTAATAAACTCAGAGATTTATAAATATTTTTAAAATTAAAAGAATTAAAGTATATATTTAACTAAATCTTAAAGAGTTTTATATATTTTTTACTTTTAAATCAAATAAACACTTACATAACTTAACCCACGAAGTTGGCAATTTCTTATCTTAATTTTATTATTATAATTAGGGTAACAACTCTCTTTTTCTATCAATGAATCCATCTAGTTATCTATCCATTGAAAGAAATTGGGTGTGACAATTGGATAAGGAAAAGACTATCGCAATTAAAACGCGTATGACAAAAAAGTCTTTATTACTATTCGTCGTGTTCCTATTTTGTGGAAGTTTATATTCACTTAGTTATGCAATAAAATCAAGATAAGTTGCAATCCAACTACATTTTCACCGGTCACCAATTTAGTTATTCAATTGAATTTCTCTTTTATTCAATGCCACACAATATTAGCACGTTTTCAGACTCATGACGGCAGTGAGATTTGAGTGATTATAATGATTGAAAAATTACGCTATTAAATACAATAAAGTCACAATCAACACAACACTCAATCAATGGGAAAGAGAGATTATCGAATGCATAGGTCCATAGTTATTCTAAGGCCATTTATACAAATAGTTTTTTAGTATTATTATTAAGACTTATTAATTATATATAAAAACTAGATTTTATGTTTTTTATTATTATCTTATAAATATTCATTGTAATTTATTACTGATATTATAAACTTTCAAATACTCTTTTTAACTTATTGTCATATTAATAAATAACAATTTTATTTGATTCTATTTTTACAGTGATATTTTTAGATTTTTAATTTATAGAACTGCAGTAAAAATAATATATAATAATGTTTATTAAAAAAATGGTATTTAATTAATTTTATTACTATTTTATGACATCAACTTTTTCTCTTTCTCTAATTAAAAATTTTTATGTTTATTAATATGTGATCAAAGTAATTTTAAAATGAGTAATGCTACCATCCTAAAATGTAACCCAAATGAAATAGCATGTATTTATTGTCATTGGTAGTAGAAAGATGTACAAAATAATTTTTGAAAATTATAAAAATTTATCATTCAACAGTTGCATGCCAACTTACCTATTATTTTATTTGACTTCTATTTTTAGATGAGTAATATTATTGATTTAAAATATATAAATAATACTAAATATCCAAATAGTTAACTCACTTATATCATAAAAATGGTGTGAACTTTATAAATTGGAAGATAGATTTCACAATTTTTAAATAATTAATATTACTATCTAATAAATAAAAAATCCCATTATTATATAACTTGAGATCTTTAATATTACTCAAAATATATTAATTTATATAAAAAAATACTATATATTTGTTACTAAAATTACTTAAATTTTAAGATTTATTATATTCTTTTTAGTTTATATGTATGTTTACTTTTCTATCCATTTATATATTAGTTTATACAAATCTTCTATGTCAAAATTTATAAAATTATATTTAATAAATATTAACTAAACCCAACCTAATATAATATCTTGAGTCTGTCAAAACAAAACAATAAATTTACTACTTTCATTTAATTTTAAAAATAAAGTTGTAAAAAAATATTTGTTAATGCTAATTACTAATATAACCCACTCTTTTTTATTTAATATTGATATTTTAGCATAAAAGTTATGGAGTTATAATAATTATGTTATCATAATATCTTATTATTAAACATATCTTTAATTACTTTAAATAGCTAAATTTAGCCCCTTACACTGATATTGACCAAATCAAATTTGAACTTGGATAGTAAATAATTACACTATTTGATTTTGAGGTAACATAACCCACCATAAAGGCTAATGCAAAGCAAACTATTCATTTATTTATTTCCAAAATAAACGGTTAATCAGTTTTAATCCTCTTTTCTTGCATGAAATGAGCTTCAGTTAACAAACGCAGAAACGACACTGGCAGTCTGTCACTCACCTGTCCCAAGATCGCCTGAGGAACTCGACTCCGTAGAGCATCTTCAAGCTCCTTCCCCAACGGGGCCGCTCCGGAGAGAACCACTCTTATCGAACTCAGATCGTACTCAGACACCATCGGATTCTTCGCAAGCGCAAGAACCAGCGGCGGAACTACGGCGGCGACGGACACCTTGTACCGCTGTATCAGCTCCAACAACGCTCGTATCTCAAACTTTTGCATCAGCAAAACCCCTGATCCAGCTCTCAAGGAACATAAGAGAACACTGTTCAATGAGAAGATGTGAAACAGAGGCAAAACGCAGAGAACGACGTCTTCATGTTTCAAGTACAGATTTGGGTTCTCTCCGTCTACTTGCTGGGCGACGCTGGTTATTAAACTCTTGTGGGTTAATATGACTCCTTTTGGTAATCCCGTGGTTCCTGATGAGAATGGCAATGCAACTGGATCATCAGGGTGGATTGAAACTTCTGGGATTTCATTCTCATTCGATTCAGATAATACACTGAAATGTAAGCAGTTTTTCGGTGGGTCATCGACGGTGATGACGGTGAAATCCTCGCCAACTTTCAGACATTTTTCGGTGGTGCCTCGCAACTTGTCGACGTACTGAGACATTGTGATGATGAGTTTGGCTCGAGAAGCTTTGAATTGCTTGAAGATTTCAGCTGAAGTGCAGAAAGGGTTGGCTGCAGTGGTGACTGCACCAATCATGGAAGCTCCCATGAATGAGAAGATGAACTCAGCGCAGTTTTGGAGAAGAACCATGATGACATCTCCCTTTTTGATGCCTAGATTAGCCAACCCAGCAGCAGTTTTCCGACAAATGAGGTGGGTTTCAGCAAAAGAGTAAATTTTCGAACTCGAGCCAACAATCAAACATGGCTTATCAGCGAAAGCGGAGAGGTTTTCGAAGCAATATGTATGAAGAGGAAGATGATTAGAGATGGGTATTTCAGGAAGCTTTGATCTGAAAACATGGGTTCCTTTGTTGTCATTCGATGGATTAATCTGATCCTGCGATGGTGAAGAAATATCAAGAGAAATTTCAGGATTTGAGGCAACAGAAACCATTTTGATGAGCCAAAAACAATCCAAAAATCGATCGGTTTAGCTTTGGTATAGGGTTTGATAGAGAATTAGAAACTATAAGAAAAGGAGCTGAAATATGAAAGAGTGCAAATTAAAAATGAGGTTGAGTTAAGAGAAATTAATACGATAGAAAAACGTTAGAACTAGTTGAATAGATACAAGTGATTGATGAGTAGTGTGTGGTAGGTAGAAAAAACGGATGAGTGAGAGGAGTGTAGATTTTAGAAGAAATGGACGGAAGTAGAGTCACCAAAAGCATGCCTATCTCACGTTCAATACCAAGCACACAGGCAGACAACAAGGCTAGCGAAAGCTCCATTTTCGCCACCTAACCCCTTCCTCTGCCTGATCTCTCTCTCTTTTTTCTCATATTTACGGTCAACTGCTTCATGTTCTTTAATTTCCCACATAAATAATATAATCATATGAATAACGTTACATATATCTAAAAAATTTTATCTTAGAAATATGTCTTAAATAAAGTGATATGTATCATTAAATAATAAGATATAATAGATATCTTTAAAAATTATAAAAATTAATTATCCAATAAATATATATCAACTCACTTTTTATATTATTTTAATTCTAGATATATACAATTTAAGTAGTGGCAGTGTTTGTCATTCTTCTTATAAATAATTGCTAAAAGACAATTTATTCCGTTATTTTAATATAAAACGGATGAATAAAAAAGGTTAAAGATTAATTTGATCATTTCCAAAGATTTATTTAAAATTACTGTAATTGTGTCATGGTTTAATAATAAAGTTATAAAAATGTTTAAAAAATATTTGTAAAAAGAAAATATATATTTGTGCACTTGTAATTATATATTACAAAAGTTAATAATAATTTTTTGAATTCATCAAAACCGTTATAATAATCAAAAACTTCATGGTAGTAATATTTTAACTGTCTATTTTCGCAAATCTTTTTTTAGGAGTGAAAAATTTGCGAAATTTATCCTATTATTATATCACACTGATTTTCTTCTTCTGGCTGATTGAACAATATGTGACCTCACTTGTATCGATAAAAATACAGTGGTATCCACCTTCTAACACCCTAGAAACACAAAAAAAAAAATAGGAGTGATACGATGTAAAAACTTTGATATATAAGTCGAGTTGGGAACGAAGAGAAAACAAAAAATAAAGGGGGTGTATTTAAACAGAAAGAGAGTTTAAGAAATAATGATGCAGAGTATGTGTGCCCTTATTTACTGTATCTAACTCCTTTTATGTTAGAATTAGATTGGTATCTATAGTGGTTGGTGGCACATTTTTATAGCTTCACATGTGTGAGACATCTAAGAGGGGAAACAAACAAAGTTGTCATAGGCATCTACACACAACAACTAGATAATAAGTCACCCAAGTAATTATTTCCTATTAATTAAAGTTGATGTAATGATTACTTAAACTATAGTTTATATAGTACAAAATCTTAAATATAATATGACAATTTTGGAGTTTGTGTTGATCCTCTTTTGTTAACTTCATTTTTGGTTAGGCTTGATATAATGGCTAAAGCCATTATATCGACTTGGTCATCAGTGCGCTCTCCATCTTCGATGGCCATGTAACTTTGTTTATGATTTGGTGAAAATCAGAGGTGACTTGAATTGGGGCGGTCGAATGTCCCCACTTAATATGGGTATTTATAATTTTCAGATCAATTATAGGATTCGTTTCCTGTTTATTGAAACTTAACCTACTTGTCAATGGTGTTAGCATCACAATCAACATTTTGGTTACGAGATTTGTTTCTCATGTTAAGGTTGATATCTCACGATAGGTGTTAAAACAATAGTGCTGGGGCAAAGGGACAAGGGCATTTGCTGGAATAGTGGTGTCAATTTTTGTCACACTCCTACCTATGAGATGCATATGTGATAGCTGTCATAAGTCCTCGAGATATATTCTAAGGCCCATAACATATCTCATGGACTTGAAAGGCATTTATGGTACCTATTGAGCAAATCAAAATTATCTATAAACACTTCTCAATTCAATAGATTCTAAATTCTAAAATCATTTATAAACATTATCATATCCATAAATATGTATCTCAATGTTTTTAAAATATTTTCTCAAGAAAATAAATAAATAAATTCTTAAAACATACAAAAAAATAGTTCCAAAATTTTATTTATAAATCTTACAAAAAGATACTCAAATTAAAAGATATATGCATCCCAATGGGCTGAAATCTAGCATGTGAGTCGAGAAAGAGAATATACCTAGGGTATCTAAGCTCTCGTGTAAACACCACGCTCGTATCACTTAACTATGCCCTTATTCACCTGAAATTAAAGGAATGAAAGGAGTAAGTATATGGATGTAAACTCTGTGTGTGTGTGTGTGTGTGTGTGTGTGTGTATATATATATATAATGAATAAACAAAATATATTTTAAATAAAAAGTGGGTTAAATGATTATTTAAGAAAAATATAAAAAACAGCTAATTTATTTAAAATAATGGCATGTTTATATAAAATTATTGGACTGACCTCTTTCCTCAATAATTACTATTATTATGAGTAATCTTAAGTCATTAATGAGTTTTCTATGCAACTATAAATCAATAATTATTTAATAAAAATATTATTTATGTGACCAGTAATTGTAATATCCCATGTTTTAAGGGTATTTTTTTACCCTTCAACCAAGTGGACGGATCCGGAGAGGTTAGATAATTACTTGGGCTAGGTGGGTGGGCCCGAAGAGGCTGGTAGGCTACTTGGGGGGATCCCTCGAAGGGGGAGTCTCTTACAAAAAGCCAAGATGGCTAAGAGGCGTCTCGTTTGGGGGAATAAAAGCCCTTGTACCTAGGTTCGATTAGCAGAGGGGGTTGCAGCTCCCAAGTGGTCGAAGCTTTGGGCTAAGGGAGAACAATATCTTAACCAAGTGGGCGGGCCCAGAGAGGTTGGCTAGCTACTTGGGCCAGGTGGACGGGCCTGGAAAGGCTAGCAGGCTACCTGGGTGGATCCTCGGAGGGGGAGTCTTTTACATTTGTCATGGACTCCAAGGGTATCGAAACATTCCTATGCAATTTTCAATTTCTTCGTCACCAATGTATCGATACGTTGAGCAAGGGTATCGATATGTTTAAGGAATTTTCAAAGGTATCGAAAGGTTTGAGGCAGGGTTCTGATGCTCGGGCTTGAATTCTGCAATGTAACTTAAACATTTCGATACATTTGAGTAACGTATCGATATGTTTGAGTCTGTCCATGTTTTCTTGACGCTTTTGACTCCAAATTTGAATTCCTGAAAACATATTTACCTTTCCAGAAAATATCAAGTGACATATGTATCTGTTTAAATTAATAATCATCACTCAATAAATTATATATATATATATATATCACATGCATGAATTATTTCTTTATATATTTTGGCATCATCAAACACAATCTTTTATCATTTAATTTATATAGCATCAAAAACATTTTGGGGCCATGAATCTCCCCCTTTTTTTATGATGAGAAAACACATGGAACATGTGAAATATACATAACAAGTGAAATATACATATCATAGTTTCTCTCCCTTTTTGTCAACAATCAAATAAAGGAAGAAAAAAATGAAAATATAACATATGAGAGGAATCAGAGCATCAATAAACGAAGAAAGAACATGCATAACATCATAACAATAAAAATAAAAATAACTAAATCAACCATAAAAACTAATCATCCAAAAAAAAATAATCATCCGAAAAAAAATGACAAATCAATATGTAGGAGCATCGTCAAAGCTAGATGAATCAACTGGAGCTGGACGAGATGATGATCTTGTCTTGAATGAAGGGCGAGTGCTCGTAGGAATAGGATGAATAAGAGGTGGCTCTGGATGAAAAGGACAAAAATAAGAATGAGGTGGTGGCTAACGATCGAAAGGAGGAGGGCAATAGCCCAAAAAAGATCCTAGAAATGCTCCTATGGAAGATCTTTGCTGACCAATCTCATGAAGATTTCTCTCCTCGACTTCATCCATCTTCATTAGCAAATCAGTGTACTGAAGTGTCAAATCTTGTCATTGTTTTTCCACCATCTTCCCAAGGATATGCATTAACTAAAATGCCTCGTTCATACGAGTATCTAGCTTCTACACTGCTGTCATTACAGTCAACTCAAGGGTAGAAAAAGTATCAAGGATCCTCTCAATCTTGTACTTTAATGTCGGAGCAGGAAGAGCCAAAGGGACTGAACCATTCGACTGTGTAGGAGTAGGTGCTAGAGGAGTTATCTTGGTAATAGGTGGTAGAACACCTACTGTATCTGGAACCTCAGTCTGCTCTGCTGGAGGAGGAAAAGAAGGAGGAGGACTACGCACATCCTGCTGCTGCTCTTACTGCTATTCTAAACTTGACCCAGATGGAAGGTCACTTAAAGCATCCTCTGTCCAAACATCATCACCCTCTCTAATGGAGGGACCACCAGATTGCTTCAAAAATTATACACCAAGAGCCTGCTACTCATAGTGCATATTTCGAAGAGTAGTCTCACTCAGCATACTTGACGGATGCAGAGTCTTACTGTCCATACCAACCAAAGTCTCTGGGGCCATCTTCCTAAGTAACTTTGAAATCAGATACTTATAGTGTAAATTGTATGGATGAGAAGCACTCCGTACAATGCTCGAAATCATTCAGTAAGGAAGGTTTGGCTGATGATATGTTATAATCCGCTCCATCCACCATATATCCTCTACAGACATCTCCGTAAATTTACCAGAATGGATATTCAAATTAAGAGCAACCATCAAATGCAAAATCCGTTCATTTAATTAAAGCTTGGAGGGTATGTTTTCTACGGTTTGTAGATCTGGATTTCCAAAAATTATCCTACAAGCCTCAAGAGGATTAAAATAAGATGGAAAATAGTGTTCTATCCCTGGAATCATCCTGAACTATTCTACCAATAATTGCTCATCCATAGCAAACTTAACATTTCTCACCCAAGTCTTAAATTTGTTTACCATATTTTTACCAGTGGTTGGGTCTTTGATGTCGAGATTAGAATAAAACAGTCTAACTAGTTCAGTAAAACTCCCCCTTAATGTTTAGAAATGCCAACCATCCAAAATGAGTAATTTGGGCCAAATAAGGAAAATACATCTGATTTAAAAGTTCGAAATTGATTACCCGGCCTGGAGTTATGATTCAGTGAGCAAACTGACTCATAAACTTTTCTTGTTGCTCCTGAGACATAAAACCCCACGGGTTTGGCTCATTTGGTATGGCAGAGGACGAAAATTTTGCAACTTTTTGTTTCTTTTGGTTAGACGGTGCAGGAACCTTCATACAAGGAGCTATTGCGAGAGAGAAAAAGAGAGAGAGAGAGAGAGAGAGAGAGAGAGAGAATGACGGTTTTTGATTTTGAAAGAGACGATTAAGAGAGTATGAGATGAAGGTAATGGTTTCAAAGTTTGTAGAGAGAGAGAGAGTAATGGTGACAGATTTGAATTTAAGGAAATAAGGGAAGACAAAGGGTTTTGGCGGTTTTGAATGTCAACGGTTGTGTCCTAAGCTCAAAACGACGTAGTTTTAGGTTTCAGTTGGGTAAACATGTCGATACTTTTTAAAGGGTATCGATACGTTTTGACATTTTCGTCCTAAGTACGTCACGAAGGTATCGATACGTTTTAAGAAAGCATAAACATATCGATACGTTAAGTCGCAAGACTCTATATTTTCGTCTCAAAGGTGTCGATACCTTTTCAAAAGGTATCGATATGTTATCCCATTATATCAGCATATTCTAGGTGTATTGATATGTTAATAAAATGTGTTGATACGATGAAGGAGGTATTGATACAAGAAAAAATTTTAATCATAAAAGTACGCAAAAATAAATAATTATCGATACACACATTTAACAATCACATAATAAATCGATATGACGACTGAATAAATTTAAAGAAGACACTCGAAACATGGTTAATCAACACACATCATCCCAAGATTACTTCTCAAATAGCAGAATCGAGTTTTGTCTAAAGGTTTTGTGAAAATATCTGCTAGTTAATTTTCAGTGCTAACATACTCAATGCAAACATCATTCTTTTGAACATGATCACGGATAAAATGATGTCATATCTCAATATGCTTGGTTCGTGAATGATGTACGGGATTCTTTGTGATGTTTATGGCACTCGTGTTATCACACATGATGGGAATCCTATCTATATGCATACCATAATCAATTAATTGATGTTTGATCCATAAGAGTTGTGCATAATAACTACTTATAGAAATATACTCACCTCAGTGGTAGATAAAGTAACAAAATTTTGCTTCTTACTTACCCATGTGACTAATGCATTCCCTAAGAAATGATATGTATCATTTGTGCTTCTTCTATCAACTTTGCAACCCCCAAAATCTGCATCTGAAAACTTTTCGGATCAAATGAACCATCTTTGGGATAAAACAATCCCAAGTTAGGTGTGCCTCTAAGATATCAAAAAATTCTTTTCATAGCACTTAATTGAGTTCTTTGGGGTTCGACTGAAATCCTGAACACACACATACACTATAGAGAATGTTTGGTCTAGATGCAGTGAGATACAATAATGATCCTATCATACCTCTATAAAGCTTAGGGTCAACACCCTTGCCTTGCTCATCTTTATCCAAAGAGGTGAATGAACTTATAGGTGTGTCCACTTGTTTACCATCTAAAAGTTCAAATTTTTTCAAAAGATCTCTTACATATTTCAATTGGGAGATGTAAATACCATCCAAAGTTTGTTTAATTTGTAAACCTAAAAGGAAATTCAATTCTCCCATCATACTCATTTCAAATTTATTTCTCATCAAATTTGAAAAATCTTCATACAGTAAATCATTTGTGCTTCCGAAAATAATATCATCGACATACACTTACATAATGAGTATGTTATGATATTTTATTTTAATAAAAAGAGTTTTATCAACACTGTCTCTGTCAAAATTATTTTCTAACAAGAATTTACTAAGTCTCTCATACCAAGCTCTAGGAGCTTGTTTCAAACCATAGAGAACTTTAGTTAATTTGTAAATATAGTTTAGAAATTTTGGTTTTCAAAATTGGGAGGTTGTTCAATGTAAACTTCTTCATTGAGAAAACCATTTAGGAAAGCATTCTTCACATCCATTTGAAAATTTTTAAAGTTTTTAAAATAAGCAAAGGCCAAGAGGATTCGAATAGGTTTTAGTCTAGCCACAGGAGCATAAGTCTCATCATAGTCTATCCCTTCTTCTTGGCTATTACCTTGAGCAACAAGCCTACCTTTATTTATAACAATATTTCCATGCTTATCTAGCTTGTTTTTAAATACCCATTTGATGCCTATGATGGAATAATTATGAGGTCTTAGAATTAAGTCCCAAACTTTATTCATTTGGAACTGATTTAGTTCCTCTTACATTGCCATTATCCAATCCTCATCCATTAATGGATCATCTACTTTGTTTAGCTTTAGTAAGATATAAATGCAAGGTTTTGCATTTCCTCAACATTTTGAGGAACCTCCCTAGATGCCCTACTAGTTCTAATTCCTTGAGAGGGATTACCAATGATCAATTCTCTAGGATGATGAGAGGCATACTTTCAAGTCTTTGGAAGTTTCCTAGACTAAGTCTCTACATGCTCTTCATGCGTCTTATTAGAACCTTCATTGAACTCCAAATTATTCATCTTATTTGTCACATCTAATTTATCAATTTTCTCCTTAGCAAGCATCTTTACCACATAAGGTTCTAATTCATCAAATGTAATATGCATAGATTCTTCCACAACCTGAGTTTTCTTGTTATACACTCTCTATGCTTTGCTCTTATATGAATAACCCAGAAAAATGCCCACATCTGACTTAGGCTCAAATTTCTCAATATTGTCTTTAGTGATGAGGATGTAGCAAGTGCATCCAAAGACTCTAAATTATTTGATTTTGGGTTTTCTTTGATACACCAACTTATAAGAAGTTTTACTTAGGAATTTCCTAATCAACACTCTATTGAAAATATGACAAGCTGTGTTAATCGCCTCAGCCCAAAAGTATTGAGGTAGCTCATATTCATTGAGCATGGTTCTACCCATATCTTGTAATGTTCTATTTTTTCTCTTAGTTATCCCATTTTACTATGGTGTTCTAGGTGCAGAGAAATTATGTGTGATCCTAAACTCATCACAAAAAGCCTTAAACTCATGATTCACAAACTCACCACCTTGGTTACTTCTAATCTTCACCAAATAGTAACTAAGTTCATTCTGAATTTTCTTAGAAAATTTTCTAAATGCCTTAAATGTGTCACTCTTATTCTCTAAGAAGAACACCCAAGTGAACATGGAATAGTCATCCACAATGATATATACATAGTATTTCTTACTAAGTGATGCAACTCTATTTAGATCAAAAAGATCCATATGAATAAGTTCAAGGGGTTTGGATGTGAAAATGGTATTCTTAGGCTTAAATGAGCTCCTCACTTGTTTGCCTCTTTGACATGTTCCACATGTCTTATCTTTGGCAAACTTGAGGTTAGGAAGGTCCTCTAATATGTCATGCTTTGATAACTTCCTAATGAGATCCATACTATAATGCCTTAACCTTTTATACCATAACTAAGAATCATCACTCAACACTTGCAAGTATACAGAAGATTTGCAATCAATTTTATCTAATTCAATCACATAAACATCTCCTGTCTTAGAAGCATACAAGATTCTACTACCATTCTCATCAAAAACATCATAGGCATTTTTCAGAAATCTAGTATTATATCTAATAAAACACAACTGAGATATACTAAGCAGATTATATTTTAAGACATCTACTAGTAATACATCAGAGATTTTGATATTGTTTACCTCAATTTCGCCAATCCCAACAACCTTACCTCTGCTGCTATCTCTAAGATCACATCTTTTCCTTCCTTCTTTGAGAGATGCACGAACAGATGCTTGTTGCCAGTCATGTGTCTTGAGCAGCCACTGTCAAGACACCACTTGACTTCTCTTGATGAATTTTTCTTATTCTGCCCCTATATAATAATTATTTATTTACTTTGGTACCCATTTAATTTTGAGTCCATATAAGTTAGTTCTAGATTTAGGAGCATCAACACCAACTTCAGAACCTTTGGGAACCTAAATTAATTTCGAACCCTTGTAAGTTTTGTTCCTTATGGAACATTTATTGATGTGGTGTCCTCTTCTATCATAATAATGACAAGCAAAAAAAGAGTTCGTTTGACTGGATGCTTTTACAAAATAGTTTGAGTAGGATTTCTGTTTAGCACTCGGTCTATAGCCTATTCCTGCTTTATCAAAAATCATTCATTGACTTCCAAGTAGTTTATCTAAAACATTCTTTCCTAGAGTAAATTTTACTAAGATTCTTTTTAGCCTACTGATTTCCTCATTCAGTTCTTTGTTCTTAGCCTTTTCTGTATTTATTTATATATCACATTTATATACAGGTTCCTTTGATTTTAATAAATCATTTTCCTTTGTTAGTATATAGCATTTCTGTTTGTACTCTTTGTATTTAGAATAAAGTTTTTCAAAATCAAATTTTAGTTCCTCATATAAGTCCAGCAATTCATCATGCAATAATTTATCATCACTGTCAGAACAAGTATTATAATAATTAGAGGAGGATTTTGAAAGTACCTCATCATCTTTTTTGGCCATGAGGGAAAAATTGGCACGCTCAACTTCTAATGCAGAAGAGCTATCTCCTTCTGATGACTCATCCCATGTCGCTTTCATAGCTTTCTTCTTCTTTCAGTTCTTCTTGTTTTTCCTTATAGGACAGTCTGGTCTGGTACGTCCTGGTTTTTTGCACTTATAGCATATGATTTCCTTCTCTTTTTCTTTTTCTCTGTCCTTCTTGAATTTTTCTAGTTTCTCTCATTTCTAAAATTCTCTTCTTCTCTAGTTCTTTCTTTTGGCTTTATCTCAACTAAACATTTTCTTCATTCTCCTAGCCACTAGTAAGAACTCATCCTCTTCTGAAGAGTTTTCTGTGCTATCCTCTTCCTGTTCCTCTTTTGTGCTTTTGAGAGTAATGTTCTCACTTTCTCTATCATCTTGCTCGTTCCTGTTTGCTTCCGCTCATATGTTATCAAGGAACCAAGCAGTTCTTCAAGAGGAAGTTTGCTGAGGTCTTGTGCCTCTCTTATGGCTGCCACTTTCACCTCCTATATCTTTGGCAGACTTCTTAGAATTTTGTTTACTAAGTCCATGTTAGAATAAGACCTTGTCACGCCCCGACCCCAGTCGGCCACGTGACAATCGCCGCGAATCCCAAAAATGCATCCTATTATTTAGAATGCACCTCTAGAACCCGCAAGGCATTAATATCTGTTTTCAAACTCATTAAGCAATAAATAAACAAAATAAAGGAAAATGAAAGATTTTCGATCACATTAACATCCATTTCAGTATTTTTACAAAATACAATACATAGTTCCTTTGGCCAAGTCAAGTACATAAAATCTCTTTTATTACAAATCGTTTTCTACACAGTGGACCATAAAGTAAAAACATGATTCGAGTACCTGAAAACTGGCTGAATCACACTTCAGCTATGCTATGCCACGCCCGACTACACTATCCTGAAATGAAAAAGTGAGGGGTGAGTATTTAAAAATACTCAGTGAGTAGACATAAAAACAGATATCAACCAAAAACCTGTGGATTGA
>JAVXUL010125259.1:0-16378 GCA_035590515.1 Trichilia minutiflora | reverse complement strand
CCATCCTAATGGTCTCAAAAGATATAGAAAATAAATTGGCTACAGGGGTGCTGCTTTGAAAATCGAGCTGCAATTTTGCCCATTTAGTCCGAAAATATCATAACTCTCTCAATACTTATCCAATTCGAGTGCCGTTTGTGGCAAGATCATCTAGATGGTACAAGCTTTCATTCGGTACCAATCAATACTCATTCTGATATTGCTACAGTAACTATATCCAAATTTTCAAAATACCCCTCACTTATTTCTATTTATGAAACTACCCCTGAATCGAGATACGGAATATTACAAACCATTGATACACATATTGGTTAAACACATTTAACACTTTGCAGCCAACATGAAAACAATTTTTCAACACCAATCCTTTATGGCCAAAACCAATAGCAATATGAAAATCAACATTTCCACTTACCAAAAACAATTTTTCTATGTTAACAACATTTATTAACAATGTACACACTTAGTGAAAACACTTTTTCATCTATATATACACTTGGCCATAAACTTGAAAATATGGATTTGAACACTTTAAAATCATTTTTACATTTCAATAACAATAGCGATAACCAAAACAACCAAAAACACACAATGAACACAATATGGACAACATTTGTCTATTATATCACAAAATGAGCAAATGGCCCCTAATGAGTTTCAAACTCATTTTTCACATTAAATCACATGTAAACAACATTCCAAAGGTTCCATAATCAGCATTCACATCATCTAAACACTTTAAAATTGATGAAAAACAATTTCCACAATGAAACCCAACATGGCTGAAAATTACCCATTATAACTCTTCAATCAATTCCATCAAAACACAAGCATATAACTCATCCTAGCCATGAACCTGTCATGCTCTGATACCACTTAAATGATTCTATGGATTATATTATACATAAATGTAAGTTTTTCATTCAAAACCCTATGCTAAAAAACAACGAAAACAGTGGATTTTCATAAAAATTACCTTAGGGCTTATGGAAGACTCTTTGCTCTCTTGAAGATTTGATGAAGACCAAGCTCAAAAACATGAGCTCTCTTCAATTAGCACCATCCCCATGGTTTCTCCTTGATGGTCGAATTTTGTTGAGAGAGAAGGTGCTATTTTTAATTCATTTTCTTGATAAAAAAATAAAAATAATAACCTTTATATATTTATCATTTTTTCCAATTAATTAATTCAATATTTATCTAATAAATATATTAAATTAATTGGACATTATGTGATACAAACACAGCTACATTATATGTGTGAAACCATATAAATTTGGACTAATAGACATTAGACAATTATTCAAAAATATTAGCTAATGATAAAGTGCCATATGTTTTAATATTCGCCATTAATATACAAACATCTTTATCTAGTAATTCAACAATTAAATTAATTATATAATGGTCATATTAATTAATCAATTAATTAATATAATAAATTTAAAGAAAATTCATAAATATGATACAATTATCATAATACTCTTGGCCAAATTAAACATAGGGATAAAATAATAATTTTATTTAAATTAAAAACTTTAATTTAGATTTTATTATTTTATATTAAAATCATATTTTAATATGTTTGATAATTACAATTATCAAATTTAAATATGTAATTTATAATAAATTACAACATGTATCACATAGGGGTAAAATGGTTATTTTATACTAAATTAAAATAGTTTTTACTATTTTAACTTAAAACTATATTTGAACATATTTGATAATAATAATTATTAAATTTGACAAGTAATTTACATTAAATTATTTCTTTAACACTTTAAAGAATATTAAATACATATAACACTTATACGTATTTATTTCGGCCTCTTCTATATTATCATGAGGGTGTTATCTTATATGAAGAAAGACACAAGAATTTTTGGTGTAATCATGAAGGTTCATCGTGACGTAGCAGTGAACATATATCGAATATTTCGGTTATTCATAAACTATAGTTAGTATCTAGCAATGCACTATAATCCTTAAGTCATGATGAAGAAATATTTTCATCAAACCTTTCATTGATTAAATGTACCGTGTGGGTAATATCCTTCTGTCATCGTATCATGATTGAGAAAGAGTTCATGGAATGTCAAAACCCTAGTCTTAATACATCTTCGAATCATCGATCGCTAACATTATGCTATGACTATAGACTTATAATCAAGATATCATATCGATATTTGATTAGGAACTCGACTCAGACAGAGTCAATGAAAACTCTTAATCCTATGTGTTGAGCTAACAAATCTTATCTTGATTGTCAATTGAACACCTATATGAGCAAAGTATACCCAAACCAGCTTCTTGTACAAGATGTGACTAGTCCTGTACTTATACACCATATAAAATATACTCATCCATATAGAGTCTGATTCCAGACGTCTCAAGTTAAAAGATTATGTCACACACTATTACTATCTATCGACAAATCATTTATTGGTCAAAGAAAAAGGGCCAATGATATTCTTGAATTAATTCACACAAATTTATGTGATATATTTAGAAAAATGGCTAGAGGTGGTTTATCTTAAATCAAAACCTTTACTGATGATTTTTAATGGTATGGTTATGTGTACTTATTGCAGTATAAATTTGAATCTTTTGAAAAGTTCAAAGCTGAAGTAGTGAAACAAACAGAAAAGATTATTAAAATACTACGATTTGATCGTGGTAGAGAATACTTAAGTACTGGTTCTGAATTTTCTTAAATTAAATGGTATTATATCTTAGCTAACATCTCCTTATAAACCGTAGAATAATGGTGTATTAGAAAGGAGAAATCACATCTTACTTATATATGGTATGATCTATAATAAGCTTTACTGACTTACCTTTATATCTTTGGGGATATGCTATGTACATTGGATGTACATTTTGAACAAAACTCCATCTAAAGTAGTTCTTAAGACACCATATGAGATATAGTATAGGAAATTGTCAAGCTTCAATCATATGAAGCCTTGGAGATGTCCAACTTATATTAAAATTATTAAATCTGATAAGTTAGATGCAAAATCTAAAAAAGGGTAATTTATTAAATATCCTAAAGAGAGTTTAGGATATTATTTCTACTTTCACGCTGATTAAAATATTTCAATCAGTAGACATACACAATTCCTCGAGAATCAGTTCATTGAGAAAGGTGGTGTAGATAGAAAATCAAGCTCTCGAAAGAGTCTGAAGAGTTTAATGATGATCAGATTCAGATAGATGAACTTGTTAAAGTGAATAAACTTGTTTATATTAATGAACCTATCTAATCTGATCCTAAACCTTCTGTAGACCAATCTCTTTGTTAATCTACCAAGGTATCTCGCCCCCATAAAGTTATTTCTTTCTTTCAGATAATGATTTTGAATTATTTATGATAGGAGAGAATGAACAGAGAGAAGATCCTAAGACCTATTAAGAGGCAATATTAAACATCAATTCTAAAAAATGGTTTAAAATATTGAATTCTGAGATGGACTTCATATATGCTTATCAAATATGGTCATTTGTCGATCCTTAGAAAGAATTATTTCTATTAGTTGTAAATGGGTTTACAAAAGAAAGATTGGTGAAAAGTAGAGACTTTTAAAACTAGATTGATAGCGAAAGGTTACACTCAAAAATATGGTATTGACTATGAGAAAATCTTTTTACCAGTTATGATGCTTAAATCCATTCAGATTCTCCTTGTTATCATAGCTTATTATGACTATGAGATATGACAGATGGATATAAAGATAACCTTCCTTAATGGTTTTATTGAGAAGATCGTATATATGCAATAATCCATTGGTTTTGTTTCATCAGGTAGTCATAAAGTATGTAAGCTGCATAGATCCATATATAGATCGAAGCAAGCTTTTATAAGCTAGAACATATGATTTGATGATGCAACCAAATCGTTTGGCTTCATCAAGAATATTGATAAACTATGTGTTTACAAGAAGGTAAATAACAATGCTATCACATTCCTTGTATTGTATGTAGATGACATACTTCTCATAGAAAATAATGTAGGCATATTATCTGAGGTCAAATTTATGATTATCCAATTTGTTCTCTATAAAAGATTTGGGAGAAGCAACCTATATTTTGGGTATTCGTCTCTATAGAGATAGAGTAAAATAAATAGTAAGTCTTTCAAACCTTGTACATAAAAAAGTACTGAAAAAGGTTGGTATAAAAGAATTCAAGAAAGGATTCTTACCCTGTAGTCATGGTATTCATCTTTCTTGAAAGATGGAACCTAAGACTGATACAAAGCGAGAGCGTGTGAAGAAGATTTCTTATGCTTGGATAATAGGTAGTCTTATATATGCCATGCTATGTATAAGACCTGATATAGTGTATGCTATAAGTATTACGAGTAGATATCAGTCAAATCTTGGAGAATAGCATTAGACTGTAGTTAAACTAACCTTTAAATACTTGAGAAGTACTAAGGATTTAGTTTTAACGTACGGAGAAGGTGAGTTAAGTATCGAGGGATATACTAATTCTAATTTTTGATCAGATGTGAATCATAAAAAGTCTATATTCACATTTTTTTATTTGTAATAGAGGTGTTGTTAGTTAAAAAAGTTCCAAATAAACAACTATAGCCGACTCCACTACAAAAGTTGAATATATAACTGCTTCTGAAGTAGTGAAGGAGACTGTATGGATCCATAAGTTCGTGAATAAACTGAAAGTGGTTTTCTCTATTAATAATCTAATAGCTTTGTACTATGATAATAATGGAGCAGTTGCCCAAGTAAAGGAACCTAGGTTGTACCAGAAGTCCAAACACATTCAGCGTAAGTATCACTTGATCAAAGAGTTTATATTAGATAAACAACTAATCATGCAGAAGACTCTGTTAGTAGACAATGTGTCGGACTCACTTACTAAGCCAGTGACACAATAGCAACTGAATCATCATCTTCAAAAGATGGATATAGGATACCATAATGATTGGCTTTAGTGTAAGTGGGAGTTTGTTAGAGATATGCCCTAGAACCAATCATGTTATATGGTTCAAGGTCATTATTTCTTTATATATATTCTTTGTAATTAGTTATAAAAATATTTACAACTAATAAAATGGTATTTATATATCTTACATTGTGTTCAGTTACTATTTATTATATTCACTTTATTAATGTGTCATATATCCCTGTATATATTATGTGTCAAGATCCTATCTATAGAGTTATAGATATGAGAGCTGGATCTTTGATTTAAATATATTCTGAACTTGTTCCTGATTATGGTACGTCATTAGGGACAATAACATTGCATGATCGACGTATTTTGTTCCTGTCAAAGATTAGTATTAGATACTAATAATTGGGTGACGAGTTTCATGTTACAAGAGCATAAACATGGGTACCATATTTGAGAATGTAATACTGAACGTGATCAAACATGATGAATTATATGGGTAAATATCTACAGTCAATGATTCATCGCACAGTCGTACCAGTGTACCATTAGTCCTTAGACCTGAGATATTACAATTATAATCTACAGTGAGGCACATCGTTCACTTGTGTATATTACACTAGGCTAACCACATCTGGTGAAAGAAGCTTGATGGCAATGTATTCTCATTGTATGAGAATAGGTGATGGTCAAGATAAAATTTATTGGCTCAGATATTTGAGCTTGAGAACCTAGGCAAAACTGTCATCTACGGGATTAAATATTTGATCAGAGTACACGAATTCTGAAAATAAATTTCTGGATATGTGGATCCCATTTATGATTAAGGTTCTGATCCTATGATTGAGTTAGGGGTTTGACTATATCATGACCTACACTTGATCGGGAGTCGATAGCAGAGGGACTTTACTACATATAAGTACGACTATATGGATTTATACGAATTTTATTCTCTGTGTTCTAGGAGTCATGATATCTTGATAGAGGTCATTCATGATCATTGATCACTTCAAATATAGTGAGTTATACTGAATTGATACGAATGAGTTCGTATTGACTCATGTCTAGTTTACGGTAAACTCATGACACATAATATCTAGTTGTTGATGATTGGTAGAATAATGTCATTAAGTTAGTTAATGATATTTCGTATTGACAAAAATTATATTGCTTTGATAAGTTGATTGGTAAGCAAGTTTATTCTTTAATTGTAATGAATAAATTTTTTAGATAATAAATGCTAGCACCCGTTGATTCGAAAAATATTATAGTATTATTAGAGGCTTGAAATGATACATTTTGATATATCAATTAATAAATAAATTTATTTATTTATTTATTAATTAAAGCTAGTATCTATTTATTGATAAATAAAATATTTATTTATTAACTATTAAACAAATGTTATTTTAATTAAATGGATACTTGAATGACACATGACACAAGGTTGTTTGTCAAGTGTCATCATTTTATTCCTTACTTTTAATCTAATAGCTAAGAAAAATCGATAATTATTAATTAGTGTAATTAATAATTAATGGATAAAGTGTTTTCTTTTGTGTGTATATATATATATATGTGTGTGTGTGTGTGTGTGTTGATATCATATTAATAATATATATATATTATTATTATTGGTAATAAGTACTTATAATTTGTTTTTGATAATTAATGATTTTTCACCAATTATATTAATACATTTGCTTCCACATGGTTTTATATCATTGGTTGTTTTATTTAAACTTTGTTTATATACTTGTCAACTATTTAACATTAAAGAAAATTATTCAAATCCATTTTTGAGCATTTGACATGTATACATACTTAGAAACAAAGAAATGGTTTCAAATTGATTTTAACTCTTTAATATATAAACGTATAGAGTGGAAGGAAAGGTAGGTAAATGAATTCATTTTGCAAAACAATAAACAAAGGAAAAGAGAAAGCTTTCAACAAAATGTTCGGCCATTGAAAGAAAAAGGGAGAAAAATTGTTTCTCCATTTTCATTGCAAGGAGAAGAAAAAAGCTAAGGAATGAATGGTTATTCCATGGTTTCTTTCTTCTTATCATAGAAAGTATCTATGTATATATATATGGATGTATTGTTTATACTTGCCAAAGAATTGCAAAATTGTTTTACAAGGGTTTAAGTCTCCAACACCATTCACCATTATCTCCATCATTAAGCTAGAGTGTGGATATACTTGGAGGTTTAGGGGAAGACTTCAAGTTTGAGGATAAAGCTCATTTGGGGTAAAAGATTACTTAAACCCTAATGATTTGCATGCTAAATTGTTTAGTATGATTATATGCATGAAAACTTGAATTTAGGATCTTATAGGTTTTATTGCAAAACCCCATAGTTGCTCAATCTATACCACATACGTAAGAAACACTTTTGATAATTCATTTAACATTTAAATGAAGTTATTTAGACAATTTACATACATTTTTTATTCAGTTGCATGAAAGAATAAAGGAAGCAGCTAATGCATGTAAATAAAGAACAAATTCTTTTAATATTCTTTTAAGAATTTATACAAGACCACTAGCCCTAAAACCGATAACATGAATGGTTTCATTCCAACCAACCCACATTCATTCATTCTCATCTCAATTCGACCCCCACTCCAGTTATTTTCATCTACAACTCATATTTCATAATTTTACCATCACCTATAAATTATTCCATAATCAATCATAAAAGCCACTTAGCCTAGTTATAACCCTAATAATTTATTCTTCTATATTGTATATGAGCAACAACAAGTCATTCAATTATCCATAATTAATCCAAACCCAATTTCCCAATGATGTATGCACCAATAAATCATCAAAATCGAATCAGCATATTCACTAATAATCAATCAAATCGAGATAACCAAATAAATATAAATCCATATACCATCCACTATAAACCAATATGTATTTAATACCATTTATATAATCATACATATAACTCCATATAATCATATTTCTAACCAATTAATCCATATCATTATATACACAATGATGTACCATCCTCACAAATAAATCTCTGTTACCCTATTCTCCTTAAGGCCATCGTCCTTAAGAATAAGACTTCGATACCCTCATAGAATGTTGGGTCATCATTCTCAAGAATAGGTATTGAAGTATGACTGTTACTGGGTCTCCCAACCCACCTCCCTCCTCTCTCTAAGGCCGTCATCAGTTGACCTGCAAGAATGGACACTCAATATCCTATTAGCTTTAAGGTCATTATCTATAAGAATAGGCATCAAGCATGGCCGGTATTGTGTTGTCACCTCAAAAAGAGCCTCACACAGCTTATCATTATTAGGGACCCTTACACTTCTCATCATTATACTACAAAGTTCACAAACTCATATCCATATGCACATGTGCTATGCATTTACAATCATTTACAAAACATTCAATCATCATAATTAATTAGAATTCATATATATATTAAGAATTATAGACTAACATCCATTTAGGGTATCATTATCCGATTGCAAATCCAGATAAATATTCATATACACATCAATATACAATCCAAACAATAATCACTCTATTTATTGACCACATATATCAAATCTTTCGCATAAAACATCATCATAATACATACTATACCAATATAAATGAAATTAAATGGTTACAAATGAGTCCATGAGTCTACTCACATAAAAGTTATAGAATAAAAAATATACAATAAAATCATAAAGTATTCTCATTTTCAAATCTACTTAACAATATATAAATATCAATACCATAAAAGGTATTCATTTCGTAAGCCATAAAAACACAGATGAGCACGTCAATAGCTAACTTATAAGCATTCATAAACTATCTATTCACTTGTTTATATGTATATCTTTATATTCTATGCTATCAAATAAGTTAACAAAATATTACACAAATCGCTACTGATAATACAAACATAGTAGATAAGTCCCCTTCCCCTAATATCGAATATAGGTATTTTAGAATACCTTACTTATTATTCTTTACTAGGAAAGGAAGTTACCGCTCTAATTAAGCAAACACAATGCCAATGCAATGTACAATGAAATGAAATCTAACGTTATTAAAATCATCATACAAGATCTAAAGCTACTATAATGGCTCACCAATTTAAAATCATAGGCATCGAAATCATCCTGACTTACTGGTTATATCATCTCATATATATGACACTGGCCCTCTGGCCAAGTTATCATCGATATAACATATTGGCTTCCTAGCCATGCTAATATAAAACATACCGTTATCACATCCAAATTCATAATCTTACAAATACAGATGTATATATATATCTCGTTTCATAACCACATGTCAACTCTAATATAATAAGTCTATAAACGAACTCTTGGTTTCACTAGATATATCTCAAGTATATTCATCAATAATTGGGGACCTCATAAAATCAAGCCACACAGTTGATAACTTATCACATATGGCTTCACATACAACGTAAACATAAACTTAGTCAACACTGTCTAGGTAATAATTGCTAATTATTCCATTCACTACATTTGTAATGATACTACTCTACGTGACTCGTTAACACACACTTTCTACTTTACAGCTCAATCACATAAAACGATTTTAGATAAAACCTAACAATGTATGCATATAACTGTGAAACATCTAGCTCTATTATCATTTTATAATAATATAAACCAAATTCTAAATGCCAAAAATCATCATTGGCCTTTTGGCCTTAATCGTACATACATACATCAAAATAGTGGTTTATGGATTCCACAACTCCTATCACAAAACATCTTAAGTCACTAATTATTAATACATCAATCAACACATCTTTTAAACATTTTATCGAACACTTGGTATGCAACCTATATGTCTTCTTATAATTTATGCAATTATATAGATCTCATTATAAAGTTTTATAATTCATTCACCTCATCACTCATTGCATTGTTTATGGCAACATTCCTAATCTTTGGATTCATAATAAATCAACAACTATAATTACTTAGACATTTCATCGAACATTTGGTATGCTAAGTATTTCTAAATTATTTTTTTCTAAAATTTTGAAATCCAACGTACCCAATTTACAATAATTGAATTCCATAAGTTCATGCCAACATTCTAATGTTATCATGTATCACAAAGCTTTCAAATCAAATAACCAACATTAATCAAATCATAAACCCCAAACTTATCATCCAATTCATGAAAAATCAGGTTTCATAGTGAGAAACTACTCACAAAAGTTTATTCAACCTTTACGAGGTAAAATTTTTTATTTTTAATGTTAAATTATGGAGAAAAATAAAATTTTATCATAATTATAGTAGAGCTCTAGGCACTGTTCCAGCAAATTTTTCAATATTATATGACTAAAATCTGATTCCTTTCATTGGCGTGAGTCTAATTATGCAAGCAATGCATCAATCTGATGTGTGTGCATAAAGTTATAGTCGAAATATTCTCTCTCTATTTTTCTCTCCTTTTTTCTCTCTCTCCTCCTCTCCCTTGAAAAAATAAACATTCATGGAGACAAATAGAAAACCAAAGGTAAGGATGCGAAATGGAATGAAAAGTGATAATTTTGTCCCTGAATAGCAAATTTGTGTCAAAATGACAATTTTACCCCCATGTGATTTAGAAAATGACAATTGGTTTTCATTTTATCACCCCCAATTCATTAATGAGATTTTTAGCCCCTCTTGTGAAATATTTATCATCATTGATTTCCGTTTTTGCTTGTTTTCGACTTCCTTTCATTTGATTTTTCATAAAAAATGTTATAACTTCATCATTCCTTATCCAAATTAAGTACCGGTTGCAACGTTGAATACTACACATTACAAGCGTCCTACCGATCTCAAAACATACAGAAAACAAATTTGTTATAGGGGTGCTGTTTTAGAGTTTGGTCATTATTTTTTTTATTTAACATAAAATGTCATAACTCTTTCAATACTTATCCAATTCGAGCGTCATTTGCAGCATGATCATCTAGATCTTATAAGCTTTCATTTGGCACCAAGCAGTACAAATTTTGATAATGCTATAGTAATCAAACCCAAATTATCAAAATACCCTGAACCCATTTCTATTTATTTCACGCCTCAATTGACACCTCAATCATACATTTATGCTTGCACCTTATAAATCTAAAAAATTTAAGGTGGGTTCTATAGTTCTACCCCCCTCATAAAAAATTTTGTCCACAAATCTTTCATGTTCATATTATTCCACTCGAAGTCTTGTCTCCATGCCAAAACATCTTGGCATTATATACTTTCCAATCTTATCAATCCCATCCACCACACAAGAAACATTATCCAATTGCAATCACAATATTACAATTATAATATTATTCAGAAACATAAAGAGTATACAATTTATAATGCAACACATCACTATAAACCGTTACCCTATCCTATTCCAACTCTTTGACCACATCTAGACATAGTGAGATCTATATGTATCAAACACATATCATTAATCATACTCAATGTATGTCTCAAGAAACTCTCAACCCAAAGCTTTTATACCAAACTGTCACCAACCCCACTCTACAAGGTAGACCTTATCTTATGAGAGACACCGAGAGTTGGTCAAGTTGTTACATGCTTAACCAATCTATGCCATATTATCCAATAATCCTAATATTTCAATAATAATATATGCCACCCATATCTCGAGTGCACCTCAACAAGCATCAATGCATCGACTATCTATAAGCTCCACCACCTCATAAACAATGATATGTTTAAAGTAAAATCATTTTGTTTCCAACAGATTATGCAAATTGAATAGAAAAGAAATAACTTTACTAATTCAATCAACTACTTATACAATGTTTGAAAGTTCAAGGAAGTAAAATAATTACATATAGACAATATATTGATAAGCAAATCACAATGTATAACTAATCCACAGTCATATATAAAAAAAATATCTCAAGCCCACAATAATGAAATAATACAATGGTTATGCAATCTTACTATATTTTTGCAAAGAGTCTGGTCATATAACGAACTACGACTGCGGTGCTATAGAGGAACCTAGTAATTATGATAGACCTGTAAAACTAATAATTGTAGAGTAGTGAGCTAATAAGCCCAATGAGTAGTTCACTCAACCTGTAATTCAAAACAGTTTGATAACATAGCCAAAATAGACACCGATTATGTTCTTATAGTATCAGTATACAGGCAAAATATACACATACATTAACCAATACACCTCATTCCAACCAACCTACATTCATTCATACTCATCTCAATTCAATCCCCACTATAGTTATTTTCATCTATAACACATATTTTATAATTTCACCATCACCTAAATATTATTCTTCAATCAATCATAAAAGCCACTTAGCCTAGTTATAGCCCCAATCATTCATTCTTCTATATTAGATATGAGCAACAACAAGTCATTCAATTATCCAAAATTATTCCAAACTCAATTACCCAATGATGCATGAACTAATAAATCATCAAAATTGAATCAGTATATTCATCAATAATCAATCAAATCAAGATAACCACATAAATATAAATCCACCTACCATCTAATATAAACCAACATAAATATTAATACCATTTATATAATCATACATATAACTCCACATAAATATATTTCTAACCACTTAAGCCATATCATTACATACACACTGATGTATCGTTCCCATAAATAAATTTTTATTATCCTATTCACTCTAAGTCCATCTTCCACAAGAATAGAACTCTGATACCCTTATCGACTATCAGACCATTACTTTCATGAATAAATATCAAAGTATGACCACTATTGGGTCCCTAAACCCTTGCACTCTCGCTAAGGCCGTCATCAATCGACCCACAAGAATGGGCACTTAATATCCCATTCACTCTAAGGTTGTTGCCTGTAAGAACAAGCATCAAGCATGGCCAATATTGGATCATCACCTTGAGAGGACCCTCACTCACCCTATCATCATCAGGGGCCTTTATGAGTCTCATTATTATACCATAGAGTTCACAAACTCATATCTGTACGCACATGTGCTATGCGTTTACAATCATTTACAAAACATTCAGTCATCATAATTAATTAGAATTCATACATGAATTAAGAATTATAGACTAACATCTACTTAGGATATTGTTATCCCATTCAAAATCTAGATAATCATTCATATACAAATCGATATACAATCCAAACAACAGTCACTCTATTCATTGACCACATATATCAAATCTTCCTACATAAAACATCATCATAATACATGTTATACCAATATAACTAAAATAAGATGGTTATAAACGAGTCCATAAGTCTACTCATATAAAAGTCATAGAATAAATAATATACAATAAAATCCTAAAGTATTCTCATTTTTAGATCATACTTAACAATATATAAATATAAATACCATATAAGTTATTTATTTTGTAAGCTGTTAAAACACAAACGAGCACATCAATAGCTAACTTACAAGCATTCATAACCTATCCATTCACTTATTTATCCGTATCTCTCTAGATTCTATGCTATCAAATAAGTTAACAAAATATCAGAAAAATTGCTACTGATAATACACACATATAGGATAGTCCCCTTCCCCTAACATCAAATATAAGTATTTTAGAATACCTTACTTATTATTCTTTACTTGGAGAGGAAGCTACCACTTTAACTAATCAAACACACTGCCAATGCAATATACCATGAATTCAAATCTAACATTACCAAAATCATTATACAAGATCTAAAGCTACTATAATGGCTCACCAATTTAAAATCATTAGCATTGAAATTATCCTGACTCACTAGTCATATCGTCTCATACTATATAACATTGGCCATCTAGCTAAGTTATCATCGATATAACATATTTGCTTTATAGCTATACTGATATAAAACATACCATTATCACATCCAAATTTATAATCTTACAAATATATATGCATATATATATCTCATTTCATAACAACATGTCAATTCTAATATAATAAATTTATAAACAAAATCTTGGTTTCACTAGATATATCTCAAGTATATTTATCAATAAATTGAGGACGTCATAAAATCAAGCCACATAGTTAATAACTCATCACATATGACTTCATTTATAACCTAAACATATAGTAAGTCAACATTATCTAGGTAACAATTATTAATTATTCAATTCACTACATTTGTAATGATACTACTCTGCGTGACTAATTCACATACACTTTCTACTTTACAACTCAATCACATAAAATGATTTAAAAATAAAACCTTACAATATATACATATAACTATAGAACATCTAGCTATATTGTCATTTTATAATAATATAAATCAAACTTCAAATACCGAAAACCATCATTGGCCTCCTAGCCTTAATAATCCATACATACATCAAAACAGTGGTTCATGGATTCCACAACTCTTGCCACAAGACATCTCAAATCATTAATTATTAATACATTAATCAACACATTCTTTAGATATATTATCAAACACTTGGCATGCAACCTAGATGTCTTCTTGTATTTTATGTAGTTATATATATCTCATTATAAAGTTTCATAATTCATTCACCCCATCCTGCATTGCATTGTTTATGGCAACATTCTTAATCCTTGAATTTATAATAAATCAACACCTATAATCACTTGGACATTTTATTGAACACTTGGTGTGCTAAGTGTTTTTAAATCAATTCTTTTCAAAATTATTGAATCTAATGTACCTAATTTACAATAATTGAATACCACAAGTTCATGCTAACACACTAATGTTATCATACATCACAAAGCTTTCAAACTAAATAACCAAAATTAATCAAATCATAAACCCCAATCTTATCATCCAATTTATGAAAAATTAGGTTTCATAGTAAAAATCTATTCATCAAAAGTTTATCCAGCATTTACGAGGTAAAATTTTTTATTTTTATGTTAAATTGTAGAGAAAATCAAAATTTTATCATAGCTGCAGTGGAGCTCTAGGCATTATTCTAGCATTATGTGACCAAAATCTGATTTTTATCATTGATGCCAGTTCAATGATGTAAATAGTACATCAATCCGACATGTGTGCGCGAAGTTATAATTGAAATACTCTCTCTTTACTTTCTCTCTCTTTTTCTATCTCTCTCCTCTCCTCTCCTCTCCCCTGAAAAAATGAATACTCATGGCATATTTATAGACATTAGTGGTAAAATTATCATTTTATAAATCATATGGGGGCAAAATTATTATTTTGGGACAAAATTGCTATTCGGGGTCAAAATTATCATTTCTCATTCTGTTTTGCATCTCAACCCTTGTTTTTCTATTTGTCTCTATAGCGGGCTTTGTTTCTCACCCCCAATTCATTACCGAGATTTTTAGCCCTTTTTGTGAAATCTTTCTCATCATCGATTTCTGTTTCTATCTGTTTTCGACTATCTTTCATTCGATTTTTTAAAAAAAATATTATAACTTCGTCATTTCTTATTCAAATTAAGTGTCGTTTACGATGTTAGACTCTACATATTGTAAGCCTCCTATCGATTTCAAAACATACATAAAACAAATTTGTTATAGGGGTGATGATTTGAAAATCTAGTCATGATTTTGCTCATTTATCGTAAAATGTCATAACTCTCTTAATACTTATCCAATTTGAGCGTCGTTTATGGTATAATCATCTAGATGTTAAAAGTTTTCGTTCAGTACCAAGTAGTACAAATTTTGATGCTATTACAATAACCATGCTTAAATTACCAAAATACCACTAAACCATTTCTATTTACTTCACACCTCAATCGACACCCTAATCATACATATACACTTATACGTTATAAATTTAAAAAATTTAGAGTGAGTTCTACAGGAAGCAACCTATGTATATGAATAAAGAATCATTTTTTTATTTATTAATAAAAGTATAATCCCAAAAATCGATAACATGAATGATTTCTAGTGTATACAATAACAATCTTCTATTTGTACTAAAGCCATTCATGTGGTATCATATACCTATCTTCACAATAAGTTGGTCTAGTTACTTCAGTGTCATCACTTTAGTCAGTGGGTTAGCAACAAAGTTTGCCAAATTTGTTTTCTCTTTATTATTATCTCTCTAGTACCAACAAGTTCTCTTAAATATAATATATTCATTAGATATTATTAGGCTTTTTATTCTACACTTGGTTCCTTTACCTATATGATAATTCTTATATTATCACAAAGTATGGTTATCAGATAACCTATATTAGGAACCACACCTAGTTTAGATATAATCTTGTATATCTAAACAATCTCTTTTATAGCTTCTAAAGCAACATTTTATTTAGCTTTATAAATAAAAGGGACATAGATGTAGATAGTCTATCATCCATATCTGACTCAAAACCTGTAACGACCCGTACCTCACCCCGAGGGTATAATTATCATTTCTTACATCTTCCATTCATGCATCTGCATGCATTTCATGTTTCATGGGGTTATGGGTGTGATCCTAGGCTCG
>JAVXUL010125248.1:0-16379 GCA_035590515.1 Trichilia minutiflora | reverse complement strand
GAGTTAATCATACTTTAAGTGTAAAATGATAAATTTAACCCTTAATACACATACACTTTTATGTACTCATCAGACTCTTCCACAACTTGAGTCCTTCTCTTTCACAACATGTATTGACTCTTCCATAACTTGAGTCCTTCTTGACACAAAGATTATAAGTGTAATATGGCCATTCATAAATTAATTCAAGGATAAATTTAACATTACAAAATTTATTTTTACAAAGTTCATTAAAAGAGCTATTGCATGATCAATTCATTTTCACAAACAAATCTATAATTTATCAAGTTTGGTTATCAATTTTGTTTAATGCTTCATTATTAATATCAATATTATTTAAGCTCATTTCATCATCAAAAACATAATTTAATCTATACTTGGGTCTACTAAAACATATGCAGGATGCTCAAAGATTATCATAATATCTGTAATCACATCTGGGTTGACCTGAGTCTACTCTTGATTTATCACAAACACCTAAGTCTAAACTCACTGTTGACTTCTCTATTTACCTTGGTGAGTGGATGCACTCCTAAAAATTGATCGGTGAGCTTTTGAAAACTATGGCCAAGTCATCAACTATTATGTACTAGGAAAGCGTGAGCCTGTACTGGTTGTCTAACTAACTCTTATCTATCTAAACTAGGGTAATATTTCTTCATATGTCCAACCTGATTGTAGAGATAATATACTGTAAGAGCTCTGCAAGGTCTATCATGATACTGTCTCTAGTTTTAACATGATCCTTGACTTGATGATTTTTTACTTATACATTTTAACCTTGAAGCAAAAATACCAAACCGAGATTATCACTGATTCTTGAGGAAGAATGATAACGTGACTCTTGGACTCATTGTCTGACTACGAGACAATTTACTATTACGACTCTTTTTTGATGATTAATCCACCAAGATACTGAGAACTTTTCTTTTTTGAAATCCAGTTCTAAGTCTCCTCTCCCTAGTAAATGATTCGACTTGGAGGGCTAACTGAACTATCTCCTCATAGCTCTGCTACCAGTCATTGGCATTCTATTTCGAATATCTACATTCAATTCAATTTCAAATTTCACATAGAAGGTCTATTTATTAGCAAATTCTGACACAAACATATCAATTCTTTCAAGTAGATCTCGTATTCTATCACTGTTTTATCCATTTGCTTCATGTTCATAAATTTTTATCTGTTCTGATTACTACGAAAATGAATAAAATACTTTTTTTGAAATACCCTCTAAAAATCAACCTATGTAAGTTTGACACTTCACCTCATAACCATATTCTGTTTGTAATTAACAACACTCTGTTAAATAACTTCCCTTTCACATATCACCTCTTATTTACTCTTCCAATTTCATGAATTTACTTGTTTTCTTGTGCATAGACTACAATTATGAATGTCAAATATGAATCATTCATGGATACGAAATTATACAGCAACGTGACTTAATGAAGATTAGTCCTGATGCAGTAAACAGAGACCAAGCTTTGATTTCTTGTTCGAAAAGTTATGCCAAGGTCAGCAAGAAGTTGCTAGTTGTTTCTAATGAAAAAGGGCGGTGAGTTTGGCATTACCTGCGAACTACTAAATCAAGGGACTGATTACCGTATCATATCTTTTGAAGCCACAATTTCTAACCGATTTGATTTGTATACTCCTGTGTAATGAACATTAAGGGACGACTTTCACAATCCATGAGCACGGTCAGAGTTTTGTCCTTTCCACCATTTCTAGTGAAATCAAGAACATCTAACCGGGTATCACGTGTCACTTTCATTTCTAGTAAAAATTAATTACATGACTGAAATGGTTCAAATGGCATACGCTCCTGCTCATCAAAATGGATTATAGTGATCCCATAAAAGTTTTGTGTGTAAGAACTCTCTACAGAATATCTGTTCATAGAGTTGACCATATGATAACTCGTTTCTCTAGTTTCCTCTGGTCCTGAATGTTCGTGTTTTATAATAGATGACACCAATGCCACAAGCAGTTTATGTGCATCCTGAAAGTTGCATAAGAACAGGGGCTGCAGATCAGGAAGGGTTTGACTGTTCTGTTTTCAGAAACACAAACTGTTTCGTTAGACATTTTCTAAAATTTGTCTGGACCATAGTAATCAGTTTAAATTCAGTTTTGTCACTCCAAGATTAAAAGATAAACCAATAATAAAAATGTTGTAACCATAGACATGTATCCCGTGTCGGGAAATCTAAGGGGATCATGAGGGATTTGGGATATACCTTGATGGAATTTTAAAGTATACTCTCCTGATGAAAGAAAATTGTCCGTGTAATATTTGGTCCCATTGTCGTTGGATGTGTAAATGAAACTTACAGTATTTACTGTGCCGAAATCCTGGAGTGACATTTGTCTTTTGTCTCCATTTGCACTCTTATTTTGCTCTATATAAACCGTCATGCTTCTCCCTCAGCCAACGACTCAACTTAAAACACCCAACAGCAAATCCTAGACAGGCCTGCGATTATCTTCGATTCAAGCTATCTCACCTACTAAATCAGAAGACACAATCGAGGAAGAGATGGGAGGGACTTTTCTGTATTTTTTCATCTTTCTTCTTGCTCTATTTTCATATATATTCTTTAGAAGAGACAAGAGAGAACCTCAAAAGAAAGCTAAGCTTCCTCCAGGTTCAATGGGTTGGCCTCTCATAGGAGAGACTCTTCAGCTCTATTCTCAAGACCCAAATGTTTTCTTTGCAGCCAAACAGAAAAGGTTTTACTTCTGTTTTCTCCTAATTTATTTTTTCCATTCCTCTTTTCCAAGATCATTCTTTGTCTACATAATTTTTCTGCTAGCATATATTCAAATGTGGTGAACATGTTGGTTCAGGTATGGGGAAGTTTTCAAGATTAATGTTCTTGGGTGTCCATGCGTGATGCTGGCTAGCCCGGAGGCTGCTCGTTTTGTTTTAGTGGCACAAGCTCACTTGTTCAAACCCACGTATCCAAAAAGCAAAGAACGTTTAATTGGCCCGTCGGCACTCTTTTTTCACCAAGGAGATTATCATATTCGTCTAAGGAAGCTGGTTCAAGGCTCTTTGTCCCTTGATGCAATTCGAAACTTGGTTGCAGACATTGAAGCGGCAGCGGTCTCTGCCTTGGACTCATGGGACGGTGGCCGTGTCATTAACACCTTTCAGGAAATGAAAAAGGTTGGGGTTGGTTCAACGTCATTGATACAAATATGTTTTGTGTTCTTGAAATATGTGTGTCTATTCTAATTCTCACCAAATAATTTTGTCCTCGATTTGTCGTAGTTTTCTTTGAAAGTAGGCATACTAGCCATTTTTGGACATTTGAACAAACATCACAGGCAAGAGCTCAAGAAAAACTACTTGATATTAGACAAAGGCTACAATTCCTTACCTACCAGCATTCCAGGAACTCCTTACAAGAAGGCCCTACAGGTAGGCAAAGGATTATAGCATTGGCTATCCCTCTTGAGCTAATTTTGACATGACTATGTACAAGTCAACAACTATATGTAACTCTCTTTCTCTTTTACAATAGGCAAGAAAGAAGCTAAATCAAATTCTCAGGGACATTATCCGTGAAAGGAAGGAGAAGAGATTCCATGAAAAGGATCTCTTGGGTTGTTTACTGAACTCGAAAGATGGAAAGGGGGAAGTGTTGGGTGCTGATAAAATCGCAGATAACATAATCGGAGTGCTTTTTGCTGCTCAAGATACTACAGCGAGCGTCATGACATGGATTGTCAAGTACCTCCATGACAACCCGAAACTTCTAGAGGCTGTAAAGGTATTGTCCATAAGAAGCCAAATCATCGGCGGCGTCTCTAGAACTTGAGCAGGAACCAGACCCTCTCACCTTATTTTTTTTGCTTTTGTCAACGAATTTTATATGTAGGATAGTAGGATACAGTGAATGTATTAATTATGTTCGTTAATGCTGTTGTCTTTGTAGGCTGAACAGAAAGCCATTCGTAAATTAAATCAAGAAGGTAACCAACGGCTGAGCTGGACGCAAACCAGAAACATGCCAGTTACATACAAGGTACCTGTCTGTGAAATCTGCTTTTATTGTAGCCAGCTTGGGTAATCTTTCATTAATTATTAAAAACAGGAAATTTTGTGTATACATTCTCAGGTTATATTAGAGAGCATGAGAATGGCAAGCGTTATATCCTTCACCTTTCGAGAAGCCGTGGCCGATGTGGAATACAAAGGTACGATTGTCAAATCAAACTACTTAGAGTCAGCGTACTATCATGGTTTCTAAATTTGGATACCCAAATGGGTTATGACAAAAGAAAGACACCTGAAATGTATTGACTTTAATTAGAGCAGCCAATGGTTTTTGAGAAACCATTATCTGCTAGAAAATGGCATTGAAGGAAGCTACTGATAGGGGGATTGACCACAGGTTACCTGATTCCTAAAGGCTGGAAGGTGATGCCTTTGTTCAGGAACATTCATCACAATCCAGAACATTTTACTGATCCTCATAAATTTGATCCTTCAAGATTTGAGGTATGATCGAGTTGGCAAAGATGTGTATGTTTGTGTTTTCTTTGTTTTCTTTATGCTTACACGCGTAAAGCTAAAAGCAGTAGGAAGATTTTTGTAGTGTTTATGGTTAAGGCGTTTCTCAAATTTTCCTGAAGATTTTATTTTCCATGGTTGCCGCAGGCTAAGCCAAAACCCATTACATTTATGCCATTTGGAAGTGGAGTTCATGCTTGCCCTGGAAATGAGCTTGCCAAGCTGGAGATGCTCGTATTGACCCATCATTTGGTTTCCAAGTTCAGGTTGTTGAAAATTGCACTTGTATACAATAATCTCTCATTTCTGCCATTCAACATCATCACGCTTAAAAGAAACTTAGAATCATTTTTCCACATTAAAGTTCCCCTTCAAAAGAGATCATTATACGTAAAACTTCCAAGAGATGTGAAAAATTTTTCGCTTCTGGGAATTTTAAATAAAATTTTGATGATAAAAAGTATACTCCTGATGATCTAAGAGCTCCTAAAATAAATGGTTCAATTAATAAATACAAGTCACTATAAAGAGACTTCTGAAAGATCAATAAGATGGCAATTAAACGACCCCTGACATAAGATTGACAAGAATGTTTTGCTTGTATTTGCAGGTGGGAGGTGATAGGATCCCGAAGTGGGATTCAGTATGGCCCATTCCCAATCCCCCTGCAAGGACTTCCTGCACGATTTTGGAAAGAATCTACTACTACAAGTTAAAAAGCCAACATTCTGCAAAAATAATAAGAAGAGATGCCAAACCTACTTTAGAGAGAGATATAAAGTCTCCACCACCTTCATTCGAAGAATATTTTTTCCTAAGCTATTTTCATTTTTACTGAAGAGGCTCGAACATCCCCTTCCAAGCATTTGGGGATGTGAGGTGATCTGTTTTCTCCTCATTTTTATCCTATGATATTGTTCTCTCTTTCACCGCATTCTGTAACATGTAATTCTTAACGTCTTTGCTAATATATTATTATTATATTTATTTAGAATAACTGAAAATCTGAAAGTCAGCAAATATTCTATAGAAAATTTATTGTTGTGGAATGGAGATTGGATTGCCCCACGTTAATTCGAATTGACCCATATTTTGTATTTTAGCAGTCCCCACATCTTCTTTGATCGCGTATGATTTTAGCTCGTTATCAGAGGCTACAAGAGAGCCACGTGTCGTAATGTAATTGGGCATGTTGCAATGATGGTAGCTCCTGCTTCAGCTAGAGGGCAACTGTTAAGTGCTAAGTGTTGTTGCTTCGGCGTACCCTCGCCTTCATGGACCCTACCACTACCACGACTTGTATATGCGGCTACTAGAAGTTTTGTGTCGTATTGATTATTGAAATTAATTTTACTTTCTCCAATGGCTATGTGTTTTGATAATTCGATGTATCCGTTGGTCTACAGCCAGAGATCGTGGCAAATACACACCCAAATTCTGCCCATCCCCTCATCTAATATAGTAGATCATTTCTTTCAAATGATACAAGCAAGCAACAGTGTCTGAACCCATTCTTCCATCTATGTTTACCACGAACGTCCTTGTTTAAACCACTTGGTTCACAGTTTGTCAAAAATACGTGTAAAACTTACTGGAATTATATGGGATATCGATATTTCTAAATCAGCTGCTGCTATTTTGTCAAACATGAATGTAAAGCCTCTAGTAACTTCCCAATTCAACGAACTAACTAGAGAGAGAAATTGTGTTGGAATAACATCTACAGCTGCTTTCGCCATCTACTATGGTTGCATCTGGTTGACCTTAATATTAAACAAGTAGCTCAATCAATGCACGGGAGAAAATGAACAAGCACTGATATTAGAGAAAATGAAAACAGGAACGCAGACAAGACTTTATAGTGCACAAAATGCATTTTACAGTACACTTAAGAATTATATACACATTTTACATAAGGTATGTTATAGAGCACTTGATCTTATCTTCGATGCAAGTACCTCATTATTTTAGAACAGAAGCAAAATGATGAAAATACAATCAGATTATCTCAATCAACAAATGTAACTGATGAGTACTTAAGAATAGCTGCAACGATCCTTTCTTTGTCTCTGGTTGGAAATGCTTCCAATAAATCTCCATTTTTGTAGAAGTGGAATAGGGGAACGCTCTGCATCAGGTCAGAGTTATCATATAGTCAATGAAGTGATGCAGGAAAAACAAAACTCGAGAATCGTTTACAGAAGTGGACTTCATTCAATAAGACAGTATTACCCCAGTTTGAATCAAGGAGCATCTTGATCTAAGAATGAAACATTACAAACATATGTACAAGTAGACTTCTATATACTTGTTGTTAAGGTATGTAGTCTTCTCAAGTTTGCTACAAAAAACAAAATGACTACGAAGCTAAAGTCTTAGTACCCAAAAGTAATTTTTAAAAATATTTTATATTAACTGAATATGCATCTTAGCAGTGCAAACCATCTTGAAATAGATTTCTTATAAAAGAATCTCAGTCACATGCAAATAAAGATATCAAAAGCAATTCGGTCTGCCAATAGAAACTTAGCATCTTTACTTCTTAGTCTAAACTGATGTCTATAACTCTGGCTTCCTATCAGGCATAGTATAGTGTACTGATCACCAGTCCAGACTTGGACAAATGTCACTAAACCCTTGTTAATAAATTCATCCAGGATAGCTATTACCAAAATGAGAACTTTACCTTTATTCGAAGACGTTCAGCAACCTCAGATTGTTCATCATACTCATCAATTACCTGCAAGCAGATAGCATACGGTGTTTATCAGTATCAATACCTCTAAAAAAGTTATTATGAGCTCACTAAAAAGAAAAAATAAAAATGCAGAAAGGGATGTCGTGAAACCCAGATTCTGTGAGACAAAATTGGAGAAGACACTGTGTCATAGGATCCTTTAATCAGGATTATAAACAATAAATCAATCATTATAGCTCAAAATCCTCCAGCAGAAATGGTCACAATTCACTGTCAAAAATTGAATTATGGCACAACTTTTTTAAAAAACAAAAATGAACCTTTAGAAGCAAAGAGTGGCAACTAGTGGAAGAAAATAAAGATAGCACATATTTGAAAAATTAAGTGCAGAACTGTAAAACATCTATGCAATCTACACTAGTTAAGCTTGTAAAACTACTCACGTTATGTTTTAAGAAGATTACTGGAGCATCCTGATCACCAGACCCCTTGCATAATTTTGAAAACCCCTGCTCTATGTACTTGCAGCTTCCACAAGAAGTACGATAAAAATCTACCACAACTAAAGAATCAGTTTCTTTGGCCTTTTCAAGGATTTTGACAAACTCGTCATCACTCTTAAATTCTCTCACACATTCTACAGGACAGAGATCATCATCTTCCTCAGATTCCCCTAGATTTCCATAAGCGAGACTTTTGATTTTTCTAGGTTGCAGCTTATGGATAGTTTTTAGAAAGGGAAAATTTGTTATTTTACTTACAGATGGAATTCTGGTTGTCATGCAGAAAGATATAGCATAAGTTCTATCAGGATGAAAGCTGGGAATACATGGAACTTTAGAATCAAGTTTTCCTTCTGCATTTTCTCTGAACTTGAAAAGGGGACTTTCTATGAAGAATATTCTGCTTTTGTATGACAACATATACAGGAAGTGTGCATACAACAATTTATATAACACTTAAACAAAAATTTATACTAAACTCTTGACATTTCCTTTAATACTTTGTAAAATGGAAGAGCTGGTTTCCAAATTATTCATTTTTCTCCATTTCAATCCATCAGTTGAGTGATGTATAGCTTGATGATCATCACTACACCATCTGATAAAAACAAAACAGAAGCATCAGGTCTCCAATTAGTTGGCAAAATATATAATATACTCACACAAAAAAAATGACAAATTCAGACTAGTCTAAAGCATTCCACGATTCTAAAAGATCTAGATCAATAAAATAAAAAGTAGACAAAACAGAAAACCAATACAAAAGGTAAAATTAACAAAGAACAGATCGTTGGATACCCATGCTTTTTAAAATTTAAAAACATATATTCTAAACATATTAAACGCCTAACATGTAAATGAATGGAATAGCATCCCAGATGTATCTGTTGAGAAATCTAAATAACAACTAACTTCTTATGTCTCCGTAATGCAACAACACGATATTCAAGAATCAAGAAACATCCTTATTGTAGTCCATACATATTTGTAAGCCAACTTAAAAATTGAATATTAATCCTTGATTACTTAGTAATCTAAGAAAGTTAAGAATACCGTCAGAGCATAAAACATGTACACAAAGCTGGTGAATTGTATATTCTTAGTCATCATTGCAAGCTTTTTTACAGAACCTGACAAGTGACAAGCGATATTGAATAGTTTTTACTTGCTTTACCTAACATTTCTATATTTCTATATATTTACATAAACAATGCAAGCTAAAGATGTTCTTCCACAAAGTTTTTTCTGCAACAAAAATCTTAAAGCGGCACTAAGGATATATGAACAGCCCAGTACAAATAGTAAAAGAATTAAAAACACAGAGGCCGAATTCGTTTACTTGAAAACTCGAATGAGAGTGATTTAGTGCAACCTTAGGCAGTTAAGGAAACGACTGAGTTTGCGATATCTGAATAGGAGAAGCAGCGACTGAGAAAAGGACACGCCATAACCATATCCATACTCCGTCCAAAGGAAAGCATGGCTGTATTATTGGTCAACTGGGTTGCAATAATATGGGTCATTTGTCCGGTATTGATAAATATGGGCAGATGACCCAAGTTCTTGAGGCCCATCGTTAAGTGCGTCTATAGAAATGTTAACACCGAAACGTTCCTTAAATTTGAGGGATCAAATACCGAGCTCAATGATGAATCCTGATAGACACCCCGCCCATTTATAATTAAAGAGTACCAGTTTAGTAGACAATAAAAGCAAAAGCATTCTTAACAATTCTTGTACAAAGTAGTTTAATGTGAAAATATATTATTATAATTATTATTATTTCATAAAAACATATAAATTAATTATACAAAATATAACTTTTTTTTTTTTTACTCTCATGTGGTTAGCCCCACTAGTAGGGAGTTAGAAAACACTGTAATTTAAGAAGGGGATTGTGACGGTAAGATGCTGTGCTAGTCCTCCTTAGGATTAGTCGAGGAACACCTGGGTTACAAAAAATATATATATATAACTTTTTTCTATATATAATTTAAAGTTAAAATTTTTTTATCATCTTACAAGTTATATTTTTGTTAATATAACTTTTAATCTGTAAATTTTAGTAAAATCTAAAAGAGTATTTTAAAGTTGTATAAACCCGAATCTTGATATTTAGCATTCGGAAACCTGTATATTTGTTTTTATTGTGGTAGTATTTTAAAGAATAATATTAAATATACAAATTTTTATATAAATTATTGTCTACAAATTGATATGGCGTGATAGTCCTATAATTCATATCATTAATTTTTATTAATTTTATTAATTAATAAAATTAAACTAGATTAGCTTTCACGTAAAAGTTTGTATGCTCAGTGCTCCTCTATTTAAGAAACACGCACAGGATTAAAATTGAAAAAGAAATTGTGGAAGCGGGCTTTTTACAAACTTCTTCGGATAGGCCAATAAATCTAAAGCCCAGCCCGTGCACTACAAGTAGGTACGTCTTCTCTTATACGTGTCCATTCCTCATAATCTGATTGCTGCCAACTGCCTTGTAATGGAGCATACCCGTCACGTCATCCACCCCTGTCCAGCTGTGCTACTCCCATCTCAGTGACAGAATTCTCGACTATTTACTAATTGCTATAAATCGATTTCTCGATCCATCTCCTTGTTAAGATACTCTTACGTAGATATACCTAGAGATCGACAATAATGGCCGAATCAACTCAACTCAAGTCCGATGCTTTGTTGGAGCAGATGAAACAACACCTGGCTACCGATGCCGGTAAAGAGCTTACCAAGAAAATTGGCCTGGTTTATCAAATCAATATTGCACCCAAGGTCAACCACCACTACCTTACTGACTCTATTAAGTTTGGTTTTTAATCTTTTTCAGATTCCAACCGGAACTTTGTTATAATCTTATTACCATGAATTACAGAAAATTGGGTTCAATGAGGTTACTTATATCGTTGATCTTAAGAAAGGAGAAGTCATGAAAGGTTTGTACTCTTATACTTGATCTTATTTTTGTTTTTTAAGTCCAAATTCTATTGATTCAGTCCTTCTTAATTTTTATCCTCCTCGAGTACTACATGGAAAATGGATTCCTCTTGAACATGTTATGCCTGTATAATTTTGGGAAATTAGAAAATACTAAAATTATTTGTCATAATATAAACGGTTATGATGAATAATTGTTGTTTGTTTGGTGGCTGAGTTTTTCGTCATTCGACTACGTTACTCTGCATTTTCATGAATTGGCTAGAATACCCACTGCTTGTGGATTGTTCAAATGATTCATTGTTTTTTTCAAAAATTTTAGGGAGTTATGAGGGAGGAAAGCCTGATGCTACATTTTCCTTCAAGGATGAAGATTTTATAAAGGTTGCCACTGGAAAGATGAATCCTCAGATTGCTTTCATGAGGTGGATACTTTTGAACTTAAAAAAAATGATGGTCTCTTTTTTGTTTAGTAATTCGTACTGTTTTGTGGTATTTGATGTTTGCAGGGGTGTAATGAAAATTAAGGGCAGCCTGAGTGCAGCACAGAAATTCACCCCTGACATTTTCCCAAAGCCTTCGAAGATGTGAACAGATATCTTAAAAATGGTATTCACATTATAGTTCTTTCAATTTGGTTTCACGAAACCGTAAATTAGGCTACATGGTTATAACCTTAGGACAAGGATAGCAGATGGCTTTTGATGTTGTCCATCAGAATCTTTCATTGATGATAAATCTACAGTACTTCTTTAAGATGGAACTGGTTTGGAGACGTTTTAGTCCAATGACAATCCTCGTTGTTAATGAACTTCTTTGTTGGATTAAAATTATATACTCTAATGGATTTCTATATCGTTGATGTATTATCTTTCAATAAAGATGTATTTTATTGCTAGCTTCTGTGGTCCTAAATTACTATTTGTGTATCCCTATTCTCCTGGGTTTAGAAATGCTCAAACTCATCATTGCTTGCGATGCTTTGTTACTCATCATATTTGTGTTGCACGTGAACCTTGCATCACCACTTATCTGAGGTAAAATCCAGAGCACAATAGTCGTGCATACGCCATTCACCACAGATAGTGTCCCGCTCCCCATTTCTGCGCAGCATATGATCATCATTCAACCATATCTTCCTTTATCTTCTAACCTCAATCATTAACAGCACTGTCCAATTCTTGAATGACTCCTGTTATGTATAATGCATTAATTAGTTGGATTTGGTTTGCAAATTTTGAAATTTGGTGAATTATTGTTTGATATTGGGCAGGGCATCTTTCATATCTTTGCTAGCAGTTCCAACGGAATTGGAAATTTTCAATTTCACTGTATCTATGAACTACTGTGGTCAGCTTGCTAGACAGTTGTGTCTAATGATTTAATTGATGTGTTTGTTGCATCAGAGCTGGTCATCAGGTGGTTTTTCCTGTTGAATTCTGTAATTTGCCGTGAGCATCAGCTTTATTTTTCTGGAAATAATAGATAGATGCCATTGCAAATTGATATTCAGTCTTAAGCAGCCAACTGTATGAGACAATTGTAGGGAGAAGCCATTTCACTGTACTGCAGCATAATGCAAGTATGAAATTTTAATACCTGGATTGCTTCTTCTCATCAGTGATGGGCTTGTATGGTTCCCGTACGTCTGGGTTACGTCTGGGTTCATTTATCTGCATTTTTTAATAGTTCGGATAAGCTATAAAATCATCTTGCCTTGCACGCCATGCAGTTGCCATTTTCTTTTTTTATCTTTCTTATCTTTTCTTTTCTTGGTGTTACTCGGGTAGCCTAGCAACTTACAGGAGTTGTTTGTCTTCTCTTCCACCTCAATTTCAAACCGTATTTGCTATGCTCGGGTGTAATGCAATTATTAGTTTTGATGCATTATATGGCGTTGCACATGAGAAAACAATCAAATGTCTCGTTTACGTCGCATTTCAGGAAAAATGGTTAGGAATGACTAATGAGGTAGAACTACCTCTCATTGGCTAATAAAACACAAGGAAATACAGAACACTTCAGCCACCTAACCATTGATTGCGGTAACGAGAAGTGAATTGCACTTATTTTTCAACAAGAGCCAGAAGACTAGAGAGACAAAAATCAACGTTGCTTTAAGTCATCAATTTCAGATGATCGAGATCTAATATGGAAGTTTGCAGTTTTGTCAATGGTTTCAGATTTTAGGACTGGATAGGATGCTCTCTTAAGTTTTTTACTTATTTTTAATTCTTTTTCTTTAATTTTAAAAATCTAATAACAAGTGACACAAGCAACATTTTCAGCCAAACCAACGGTACTCACTTTTTGATAATAAATTCACAATATTTTTCTTTCGAAACAATATAAATTCACAAACTTACCATAGCCCAATTTTTTTCTTAGATTTTACCATATTTACTTTGAAGGAATTTAATGTCCTCTACTTGCACGAGGGACGGGCAAGTAGGGGCAATTAACCCTCTTACAAATTCAAAAATGAAATAAGTTTGTGTCGTTTATTTGACAAGTACAAGTCGATGAAAGAATTCTTCTATTTTTCCTGCACGTAATGTAGACCGAAAGAAAAAGGGGTATTTAGTATGCATACGTCAACAAACAAGCAATGTGAACGATTGACCCATATTGCCTGATTAACACAATGAATGTTCAACTATGAAGGCTATCTATTCAGAATCTTCCGAAAAGGAAAGTTCAATACAAAACCTGGTTTTTGAACAACAATGAATTCAATTTTCATCCTCGTCTTTCTTTGTCTTTACCTTGCATAATTGCAGGACAAACCATGCATATCTTGCGAATTTCCCAAAACGATCAATGATACCTATAAAAGACAACTGAATGGCCCATCCTACGCCGATGACTACGAGAATGAGCCTGTTCAATTTCCTCTGCTTCCTCTGTTTTCTTCTCTCTATTTTCCCATCTTTCACGGCTCCTACTTTATTATTTCAGGTAAACACTTGCAACGACTTAGCCATTTCTTGCTTGATCGTTCATAAACAACGTATTTACGCAAATTTATTGTTTACATTGAGCTTGCAATCTAATATGTTTAAGATTTTGATGATATATTTATAGCTCACGTTGAGCTTGCAATCTAATTTGTTGAAGATTTTGATGATTCAATAGGGCTTTAATTGGGAATCATGTAACAAGGCAGGAGGATGGTACAACTCCCTCAAGAACACCATTCCTGTTCTTGCTAATGCTGGAATTACCCATGTCTGGCTTCCTCCACCTTCTCAATCGGTTGCACCTCAAGGTTCATTTTCTTAAGGCTTTTGACTATTCCTTGCCTGTTCAGTCGTCACTCACAAATTTTTGCAAACGAAAATTCTGTGACTACACTCTGTTTAGAGTATTTGAATCATGTCACTGACGAAAAAGTTGCCAAGTTTGTCCCTGGGGAGCCATATAATTCTCGGTAATTAAGGACACCATAACTAAGTTCAATCTTGGCAAACAAAAAGACGGGATGGTTTTGTATGTTTATTTTCATCTTTAGGGTTTCCAGAAAGAAAATAATTTTAAGACTTTCATTCTAAATAATATTTTGTACCCAATTTTTTCAGGATACATGCCGGGAAGGTTATATGACCTCAACGCATCAAAATACGGATCTCAGGCTGAATTAAAATCTTTAGTGCAGGCTTTCCATCAGAAGGGAATTAAATGCCTGGCTGACATCGTCATAAATCACAGAACTGCTGAGAAGCAAGACAGTAGAGGTGTATATTGTATTTTTGAAGGTGGAACACCAGATGACCGTCTGGACTGGGGGCCATCCTTCATTTGCCGCGATGACAAGGAGTATTCTAACGGTCAAGGGAATCTTGATACAGGAGATCCTTTTCCACCAGCTCCTGACATTGACCATCTCAATCAAAGAGTGCAAAATGAGTTATCTGACTGGATGAACTGGTTGAAAACGGATATTGGATTTGATGGATGGCGATTTGATTTTGTGAAAGGTTATGCCCCAAGTATTACCCAAGTTTATATGGAAAAAACGTTGCCAAATTTTGCTGTTGGGGAGAAATGGGATTCTCTTTCCTATGGTCAGGATGGAAAACCTGATGCCAACCAGGATACACACCGAGAAGCACTAAAACACTGGATTCAAACTGCTGGAGGAATTGTTACGGCTTTTGATTTCACAACAAAGGGCATTCTCCAAGCTGCTGTGCAAGGGGAACTGTGGCGGTTAAAGGACTCAAATGGCAAGCCACCAGGATTGATTGGAATTTTGCCACAAAATGCTGTGACTTTCATTGACAACCATGATACTGGTTCTACTCAACGTGTTTGGCCATTCCCATCAGATCAAGTCATGCTGGGATATGCTTACATTCTCACACATCCTGGCATCCCATCCTTAGTAATTTCTGCTTCTTTTTCTCTATTTCATAAGGTAATGCATTTATAATGAAAACGTTTATTTATTTATTACTCTGTTGTGCAGTTTTATGATCACTTCTTCGACTGGGGTCTAAAGGAGGAGATTGGAAAATTGGCTGCAATTAGGGTGAAGAATGGGATCAATACTACAAGCAGAGTTAATATTTTAGCCTCTGATGCTGACCTTTATGTGGCTTCAATTGATGACAAATTAATTATGAAAATTGGACCGAAAATGGATCTTGGAAATCTCATTCCTTCGAATTTCCAAGTTGCTACCTCTGGAAAAGACTATGCTGTCTGGGAGAGAAAGTGAAACACAAAAAGAAAAGGAAGAAAATCAAAGTTTCTTTCTGTTATTTAAGTCATTGGAAGAATAATGTTACAAAGGCTATTTTTAAAGTCGTAAAATCTTTCTTAGTGCCTACAAACACGACTCTCAATTATTGTGTTGTAAAATGAATAAATATCTATAAAATATTATGTTAAATATTTCTCTCTAAAATTTATACTAGTTCAAAGGAGATAAATATGTGAATTATGCAATTGAAGTCAACTGATGAAAGGTGCAGGCATTCAATGTGCTCCAATAGAAATCCTATGAGATAATTTTGTGGTTTATCCAATTGAAGTCAATTGATGGAAGTTACAGGCGTGCATTGTGTGCTCCAATAGAAATCCTATGAGATAATTTTGTGGATTATGCCATTCAAGTCAATTGATGGAAGTTACAGGCATTCATAGTGCTCCAATAGAAATCCTATTCCTTGAGTCATTAATTTTTTTGAACATGGAAAATTTAGACTACTGTATGTAGCATTGAAGTTGTTTCATTAGCCTAAAATTTGATTGAACGTTGACTCTTGTCGTTGGAAATTTGGATGATGGTTTAAGTCTGTAATAATAATAATTTCTTCCACTATTATCTCAGTTTGTTAGATTAATTTATAGAATCGTGTATCAACTATATGTTTCAATTTTCTACGAAATCACTTTGTTTCCTCTGTTTTCTTTTATTTACCTTCACCTCTTTCGCATCTCCTACCTTATTATTTTAAGTAAAGTATCTAATATATGAGAACTAATTTAAATCATAATAAAATTAATTCACACAAATTTAATAAAATTAAATGGGTTTAGATTTAAAAATTTTAACACAAATAATAATCGAATCGTCTTTAAGTATATCCAATTTGGATTTGCTTAAATCTATTTATCCGTTTAAAATATAATTAATTAAATAAATAAATATATTTAAATAAATAATTATTTAATATAATAATTTTATTTATTTATA
>JAVXUL010125227.1:0-16380 GCA_035590515.1 Trichilia minutiflora | reverse complement strand
TTCATGCCCGATAGTACAATGCATATTATATATATAAAATCGGGCATGAAGTCTTGAAGTATGATCATAAGTTTGTTGACATCATCTATATCTGTCATATATAAATTCTGCATATACAGATTTGCATTCTGGTAAACCATAGAAAAATTAATAGAATATGCAACAGATTAATATTACAGATCAACATAATAACAACAGATCAGTATTACTAATCACTAACACAATAAACAAGTTACTATTGTTAACATGCGTAAACATAGCAATTTCTATCTTCTAACTTATTATTCTTTACTAGGAGAGAGTATTGCCAACCTAATTAAGCAAACACAATATCAATCAGAACTGTATAACTATGTAACTTTACAAACACATCTGAAATAGATCATGGATCTAAATCTCTAATTCATGTTATAAAAGTCTGAATACAAAATTCTAACTAAATCGGAATAGGCTAAATCTTCATGACAATTTTCATAAAGAATTCTATTGTCTATCAAAAGCAAAATAATAAATTTCTAAGAAAAATACCAAAGTAATCTCTATTTATCAAATCTACTCGAACTCAAATATGTTACTCAAAATTATACACAATTATAGGATAGCATACAATCTTTTCAAAGTGCAATCAAAACAACATAAAAGATATAGATTATAAAGATCCGTCACTTTGATTAAAAACTCTAACATATTATTGACCAATAGCTGTAACAGGTGATGACTAAGCATTTTGAAGAATTCACATAACAGTCTAACTTGACTTCTGCTAACTAATAAACACCTCAAAATACGAATTATTATTTCCTTTCTGCAGATGGTTAACTCTGACTAAAGTAACCACTTCCCGAAAAATCCTGGTTGGGGTTTACGAAATTCTAAAGATCAAAGAACTAAACAAATAAAAGTGAGATCTCTGATCATATGATCTATCTAGTCAGAACAGAGGTAAACACTTCTTCTCTATACAAAGAACATAAGCTTGTTTTTCTATAATTGTTGGAAGATCAGATTTATTAACCCTTTAGCCTCTATTTAGGGGAAAATATTAAGATTTTAGAAAGAGAGAGAACCTGTGCAGGATACAGGAATACAACTCATTTTATATATATATATATATATATATATATATATATATATATATATAACTACACTTTTGACAGAAAATGAAGACGCATACGAACCATCCAAATACTCAAAATAACAAAACCCTGCATAAAAGTATCTCGGACATACTACACATACAAGGTAATAGACATTACTTGCAGTCACTGACTTCGAACCATGCTCTGATACCAACTGTGACACCCCCGATTATCAAAGTCGTGCCCGATATAGAAATAGGGATATCTCACCCTTATAAGCCTCAGACAAATCAGAATGCAAATTTGTATATGCAGAATTTGTATATGACAGATGTAGATGATGTCAACAAACTTATGGTCATACTTCAAGGCTTTATGTTCGATAGTATAATACATATTAATTAATATATATATATATATATGTTATACAATTAATATGTTAATGGACGTCATGCCCATATACATAGAATAAATGGATCCATATAGAAAAATGCCTAGGTGACTGCACTGAGTATCTGGCGCTTCGATGCTCCTCATGAAAACTTTTATATTTGCTCACACCTTAATGAAACTTGCAACGACTACAAAACTATGGTGGAGTGAGTTTGAAGAAACTCAGTGAGTGGATACATAAATTAGAAAATATAGCAAATCATACGAAAATAAACATGCTTTTCGATTTTTATACAAGAATAAATCCTATATCTCAAATACGAGTAGATATAAAAATATAGGTTGTTTTTTTAGTAAAAACATATATCAGATATAAAATAAATTAATTTAGAATTTAGAATTTACAAATACCCTTATAGTTGTTCAGGTAAGATACATAGGTATCTAATACAGAATATCATACATATATATAAATATGTATCCAGAAACAGGATGGGTAATAGAAATACGATATCAGAAAATAGAAATTCTTTCAAGTCAAACATCTAATTCAGATACAGATATAAAATATCATACAGGATATCAACTACATGCTTTTTTTTAAAATATTTTCAGAGTAATAATCCCAGGATGTCAGAAAATCAAATAAGCATGCAGAGATGTAATCAGATATCAGGGTCAGAATACAGACCCCCCTTCGTTCCTTACGTCTCACATATACCGGTACCTCCACAGAACATATAACAGAATGCGCTTTCAAAGCACATGTACTTTCCCCCCTTTATAGCTTCTAGATAAGATAAGGAAATATAAAATACAGGCTAAATCCGAATATCAGGAACAGAGAAAAACGGAAGTAAAGAAAATCAGAAACAGATATAATGACTTTTAAGTAAGTCATTAAATCTTTCAATTAAACAGAATACAGATTTTATCAGAATATCAGATGATGTCGATTTATCAGAGCATATAAATTTCCTTTCTTTCTATATAACTGAATAGAAAATAGATAGGTTTTTAATAAAACATAATATGTATAAAAATCTTAATAAATCAGAAATATAAGAAGGACAACAATCTGTAAATAAAGTCAGAAACAGAGGAAAAATGCAATGGCCATAAACGGCTTCAAGATCAAATCTCCATCAATTCCTTAAATCGTGTATGAAGTATAAAAATGTCAGCGTTACATCCAAAACAGTACACATACAATTTTATTGGCTAATATCACACATCTTTATAATACAATTATCCCAGAAATAAACCAAACAACTCAATTAACAAGTAACTGCTCATACTATGATATATTCAGTATACGAAATCAGATATCCATAACAGAATCACAAACAAGGGCCAACTCCTGGCCACAACACACTGTGTCTATCAACACTTCCGATTCCTAAAAAATTTAAGTTTGTAAGCATATATAAATATATCGATATATGTATACACATATTCTTTCAGCTTAATCAAAAGCATTTATACCACATTTCGAACATCAACAATCATATTAGTTAATACGAAGAAAAATTTGTTCACATCGATAGAATATAACTTTTAAAGTATCAAAAAATATGTTGGTACTTATTTCTCTATTAGAAAGAACATAAGCTAATGTCAGATCATTTTTATAAATTCTAATACCCATCCAACCTAGTATACATAATAAAATATGTTCGATTCCTCTTCCTTACAACTTTCACATTATACACATTATATAGACATTCGAAATAGACCAAAAACGTTTAAAAGCTTGCTCACTTTGAAATTAAACCATAACTTATAAAACTTATTTATATGCTAAATATCAAAAACGATTTATCATATTTATACTTCAATTCACTTAACACAATATCCTTCAAAAGTAATAATGGAATATAGTCATATATTGAAATAATCAATACACTCATAGACATAATTACATTCATAATATATCAAAAAAAAAAACCACTCACATGCGTCGTCGACAATTAAATTGGAACCAATCGATGCGAACACAACAGCCACTCTCTCGACGTATTTAGAATATAGTAAACAATCCATTATCAAAACAACAAGAACATAATTCAGAATTTACTTTAATTTTAGCATTCGACAGAATTTTTGCTAATGGTTAACAAATTATACTAATAGTTATATGCTAATTATAGCTTCAATTAGAGTATACCAATAACAATTTAGACTTTTGACTATCAGAATAGTGATTCATAGTAAATAATAATTCGGTATCAAAAAATTATTCTAAATATATTAATAAGCTCGTAATGAAGCTGAGAACCTTACCACTAGGTTGATTTAACCCTCAGACGTCCGGATTTAGAGTAATCACAAAAATCCCAAATTCGTGAATAGTACCCATTTTACACATCCAACCAAAACAACCATCAAATTGAGTAATATAAGGGTGTAGCATGTTTAGGATGATGAGTATTTATGATTTTTAGTATCAAACAGAAGACTAAACGGTTGAGAAATGAGAAAATTCAAGGAAAGTGATGAAAATTCACCATGGAAGCTCAACTTGAAAGCTCACGGGAAGGAAACATTTTCTGGGAATAAAATGATACCATCAACTTTCTTTAATTCTTAATACATGTTTATTAAACTAGATCTGATCTTGGGAGAGCTTTCTGGGTTGGTTTGGCCCAACCCAAACCCAATATGCTCTACTTGCTCTCCTATGCAAGTTATCCTGTCTCTCTGACTTCGATTCTCGCTCCTCCGACAACCAATTTTCATTCCGTTTGTTTTTGTGAAATACTTGTTCTATAATCTTTATGTAGAAATAAACAGTTCATCATTTTGACTTTCGAATCAACGAAAATTTGCGTGAAGATCGATTGCGTAATTGAAGCCTTTAGAAAAAAAAATTTCCAAATCTTCAAATTATCATTCAAAACCTTCCAAATCAATTTGTAAACAACCATTTTATATTAATAACTCAATAATCAATTCTCGGAAGCATATTTTCTCATTTGACAAAATATCCCTTATACACAAAATAACCAAAATACTCCCTACTCAAATACTGGGTATTACAATTTTGCAGTATTGGAGGTATGTGCTGTCCGACATTAGTGCAATACGGGTACGTGACTTCACCGTCCTTTATGAATGAACCTATTATGAGTATGGTGATTGGATGTAGATCGTCATTTCAAGTTTGGAATGCGTTAGCGAAGCAATACGGTGAAGAATCTAGAATCAAGATTATTCATCTTAGATCCGAATTACAATCAATTAAAAAGGAGAATCTAACCATATCGGAGTTTTTCTTGAAGAAGAAAGTATTTTCGATAGCCTAGCTTCTGCTGGCTGTCCTGTTTCTGATGATGATTTTATGTTATATCTGCATGGAGGACTTCGCAAAGAGTATAGTGCTGTGTCTGTGCATATCCCTGGTAGGCGTGATTTGAGCTTAAATGATGCATGTTCGATGCTGTTATACATGAATGTAGACTTGAACAAAATACTTTTATATTGTTCATGAATGCTGTTATACGAACAAAATAATTTTATTATATTAAAAAAATATAGAATTTAATTTAAATAATTTATAAATTTAATTTTATAAAAATTTAAATTTAAAATACTTATATAAATCTCTGAATTTTTCTGGCCCGTAAAACTATTACTTATCTCTTCTATATATAATAAAAAGCAGAGAGCTAATACATTTAACGAATACATGAGAACGGATACAAATCAGCCATCGAGATAAAATTTTTTATTAAAATCATAAGCTGAGTGGGGTCTATGCAGGAGTTACCGAGAGATGAAGGATGTTGTAGATGTACTAAAGTACTGTGGTTTATAGGGCACGGGGCATTATGGGTCAAAATTCACTTGGTCCAATCGTTGCTGGGGACTATATCTAATCGAGGAGAAACTTGAAAGGTTCGTGTGAAACAATGAATGGCATAACTAATATGCAAGATCAACAGTGGAAGCAGTGGAAATTGGAGCATCCGACTACCTTCCTTTGGTGGCCCACATCGGACCCCTAAAACAGCATATGGATGGAAGGAAAACAAACAGGAACCAACGTTTCAACTTTGAGTAAATGGGAACCAGAGACTCTGCAAAAATGATTGAGAATGCATGGTTGCATAGACTTGAGGATAACAATAATAGCCCCATCGCTGAGCTTCATTGCAGAATCCACTCGGTTCAAAGAGAATTAAACATCTGTATCAAGAAGGAATACTGCACTAGGAAGGATATACTGAAACAAAAAATTAAGGAGCTTAAAGTAGAAAAGAGTAGCCCAATTCCGGAAAGAAACATTGGAAGAATCATCCAGTTAGAAGATGAGGTGGAGGACATATTAAGGGAGGAGGAAATGTACTGGCACCAGAGGTCTAAGATTGTATGGTTAGAAGCGGGGATAGAAACACAAAGGTCTTTCATCAAAGAGCTTCTGAACGGAGGAGAAGAAACACAATTCTGGGTATATACGACAAAGAAGGAGTTTGGCAAGATAATCCAGGAAAGATCTCCGAAGTGATTTGTGACTACTTCAATGAAATCTTCTCTTCATCAACACCAAATCAGCAGGAGTTACAGGAAGCTCTTGAGAATGTGCAAAGTAGAGCTACAATGGAACAGAGCAAGACTCTGTCCAGACCATTTGCGGAAGAGGAAATTAAAGCAGTCATTTTTCAGATGCAGCCCTCCAAAGCTCCGGGTCTTGATGGATTGCCAGCGGGATTCTTCCAGAAATACCGGAGCAAGGTGCACAAATCGGTGACAAGAACCTGCCTCTATGTGCTTAACGAAGGAGAGAGAGCTTAACAAAACTTCCATCACCCTAATTCCTAAAGTGAAAGCCCCAACAAGAAAGCAGAATTTTGCCAATCAGCTTGTGTAATACTATTTACAAGGTGGTAGCCAAAGTGCTTGCAAACAGGTTAAAAGGAGTACTCGATGAGATAGTCTCTCCAAGCAAAAGTGCCTTTATCCTGGATCGGCTCATCACTGATAATATCAGAGTTGAGTATGAAGGCTTGCATAAGATCAAGAACAGAAGTGTTGGAAGAAGGGGGTAGGTGGCTCTCAAACTTGATATAAGGAAAGGCTTCGACAGAGTTGAATGGAGATTTTTGCAAGAAACGATGAGTAAAATAGTCTTTTCTCTTGACTGGGTTCAGAGGATTATCAATTATGTCAGCACATTCGGGGTCTTAATCAATGGAGAGGCACAAGGAGGGATCACTCCAAGCCGAGGGTTGCGCCGAGGATGTCAACTTTCGCTGTATCTCTTCATTTTATGCGCAGAAGTGCTTTCTTCTTTGTTGCAGAAAGCTGAAGCAGAGGACAGATTCAGGGTGTGAAATTTGGAGGAAGCAGATGTCAAATAACCTACTTATTATTTGCTGATGATATAGTCTTCTTTTCTTTCAAGCAGAACATTCTTGAGAAATATACAAATGCCTCGAGACAGCTTTTCAGGATGGAAAAATCATCAATGCCATGCAGCCCAAACACTGATTCAAAGATGGCAGAAGACATTTTATGCTTTGCTGGGATAAGACTGGTGCCTACTTACGAGTGTTATCTTAGCCTTCCTGATGCTGGGAAAAAATAAATTAAGTGTTGATTTCTTGAAGGAGATGGTTGATAAAAAATTATCGGGAATTCAAAATGGTTTTCAAAAGGGGAAAGAGGTGTTAAACAAAGCAGTCGGACAAGCAATCTCCGCTTACTCGATGAATGTTTTCAAACTACCGGCAGGTATTCGTGGAGACCATTAAAATTATTCGCTTCCTTCTAGTCGGGAAGTAGAGAAGGAAAATGAAAAATGCACTGGGCGTCATGGAAAGACTTGTGCAATCCAAAAAGAGTCCGTGGAATGGGATTTCGAGATATGGTTATCTTTAATCAGGCGTTTTTAGCCAAGCATGTTGGCGAATTTTGATGAATCCTGATTCATTGGTTGCAAAAATGTTCAAATTTCGGTATTTTTCGAATTTTATGTTTGTGGAAAGCAAAAGAGGTGGCTACCCTTCCTACATATGCAGAAGATTATTATGGGGTAGGCAAATAATAGAAAAAGGAGCAAGATGGTGAATAGAAGATTGAAAAGAAGTGCTTATCTATAAAATTGGCTTTAGCGACCTGATTCTTTCAGACACTTGCCTCCGTTTCCGCTACCTGAGACCACAGAATTGGCAGCTCTAATCACGTAGGAGAATAGATAGGAGGTGGATGTTATCGGAAATCACTTTACAAAAGAAGATGCCGCAGAAATTCTCAAAATCCCTCTTCTCCATTGGCCAATATCTGATGGCTTATTATGGCACTACGAAAAAAGAGGGAATCACACTGTAAAGAATGGATCGGTGGCGAACATGGATGTGGAAACTCAGCTTACCTCTAAAAGTCAAAATCTTCATTTGGAAGGCGATGATGGACATTCTACCTACAGCTAATAATGTGTGAGAAGAAAAATCGGTCAGGTGGATATCTGCTTTAGATGCAAAAGATACCCGGAAGATGTCTTTCACACTATTTGTGGTTGTAAAAAAGCAACGAAAGTATGAAAAGACTCGGAGATTGGTAGTGTGCTAAGAGAGTCCGGGCCTGCAATGTTTTCAATATTTGGTAGAATTATGGCTGAAAAGTTGAAGGAACCAGATATTGAGTTGTTTACAGTAACCTGTTGGTCCATCTGGTATGCAAGGAAGTAGGCTTTGCACAACACCAATGAGAGCAAGCAGAGATTACTAGAAGCAAAGGTAAAAGAATGATTTTGGGTTTGGATAATTCAGGCCTTAAGGAGAAGCAAATTCCATACAAGGAGAAGAGTACAGTAGAAATGTGGACTCCTCCTCCCCTCCCACATCTTTCTTCAAAGTTGAACCGGATATTGCGTTTTCAATGGACAAGGAGATGGCAAGTATGGCATGCGCTTAATTCGAAATTCGAACAGGGAGGTGGAAACAGCTTTAATTTCGCAAAGGAGCTGCAATTTTGGAAGGGGTGAATATTGCTGCAGAAAAGGAACCTACCAATTCAAGTTGAATCAGACTCTATTTCTGTTAATTCAATGATTCAGCAAAAAGCTGCTTGTTTTAAAGAATTTTAATAGGAGTTGTCCGATATCGCTTCAGTTTGTAAACCACGAAATCTTTTCCAATTTCGCCATGTACCTAAAGGCTGCAATGTAGCTGCCTATCATCTTGTAAAGATGGATATAGATTCTTCAAAATCTTTCATCTGGACGAAAGGCTTTCCTGAAGAGTTATTGGACTGGCGCAAACAAACTTGATGAAAGTATAGTATTTTAAAATAAGAAAAAGATAAAAGAGTGGTGCTGTCGCCACCCTTTCAATACTCTTTTATACCCCTTTTCTACTAAATAATATGTTAATTTTATTAAATCATAAGTAGAACAAACCTCAAATTTCGTGTCCATTGTATGGGGATGCATAGCTTTTTCAAATTTAAGAATTTTTTCTCTAGATTCTCAACTAAGAAGTGAAAAGATATATTCTCACAAATTTTAAAAAATTATAATTACAGGAAAAAATGATTCAACATTCATAGAGTTGCTTCCGCCACTCGAGATAAATAACAGTTGTTCTAATTCAAAACAAATTAATAAGGAACAGAATGCTTGTAATATAAAAATTAACTGTTTCCTTGACAAAAGATTTTATTTACAATAATAAAATTGAGTTATTTGTTTATTAGTATTTTCTAAAAATAGAACGGACCGATGAAAAAATATACTTACTTTCAAGATCCAAATGTCTCATAAACAGAGGTCCAAAATAATTTATAATTTAGGGTCCAAAATAATTTACACCCAAATCAATGTTTTAAACAATATCGTTTGTAACTAAAGAACGGCGGTATGTATTTATTATATACGGCGATGCCCAAGTAATAGCCTAGAGATATACGCGGAAAGTATAGCCCTCGCAAGCGGTAGACATCCACCAAGGATGCTAAACTTGGGCTGCTGAAGAAGGAAAGATTTGCTGAGAGAATCAGCTGCATGAGCATGTACAACCTGATCGTGAACAATGCAAAAATCAATGATAGTATATTTAATTCATATGAATATGAAAAAACGGATTACGGCATAAGTAGGTCACTAATATTGTCACAAAACATTATTTTAATAAAAGGTAAAATGATAAGAAGTTCGTATAAGAGGTGAGTCACTGAATGAATCTCAACAGTGATAGAAACAATAGAATGACACTCAACTTCAAGACCAAAAGATTCAGTAAAAATTTTATCAAATACCTAACTATTTTTAACTGTTCAAAATTATTATTAACCCTTTTCAACAGCAAACCCAAACAAACCCTAAAGGCATTTTATATCTTTCAAATTAATCAATTTGGTTGTGTGTGCAAGTAATATGATTGATTTTATTCTATATATTATGAGTTTTTTATAATCCTCAGGTTAATCAACGTGTATGAAAAATTAACCTCTACAAGCCTACCTCTACTTGACAAGCATAACTTATAATTGATTAATTGGTGCCACATGATTGGCATATAAATTCCTATCCAACTTAAGCGGGTCATTGTTCAAAAATAAATATATATGATCAATGATAAAATACATTTTGATCAACAATAACAATAATGATGATGTACAAAGAGAGTTTTTAATTACAGACTAGGACAACACCCTCGTATTTTAATCAGTATCCCAAGTGTAGTACACCCACCTAAACAAAGGTATATTACGTAGGGATTAATAAATAGAATAAAAACATTACAAGCTTGCTACTATTGACAAAATCCCTCTTCGGGATTGTGAATCTACCATTTTTAACAAGCTTACTACTATTAACCCACACTCGGCATATCAATTGCGAGGTTTAGGCCTCTGGTTGCTGCCGAAACAGATCCGAATCCTGGAAAGAAGATTTGGGGCCAGTCTTTTTATCTTCTGCCACTTTGTAAATTGGTATATAAATAACAGAGAACATTTTATCAAAGTTATTATCATGGCTCCGAATAAAATGAATGTTAGCGCTAATATCCACATCAGGCGAGAACTTGAAATGTAGTCAGAGCCAATTTTGACCGAAAATTTTGGCATGCTGTTATCCACCAAAATAACATAAACAATGATTACTGCAATGACCACAAGGACCAGAACATTTCCCAAAGGAAGTGAATATATGAGCACCATAATTACGCCCATACTCATGGTGAAAGCAGCTGTATTAAACGCCATGAGGTAGAAAACAGGTGGAAGTTTACCGGATACAACCACTCTGAATTGAAAGGATCTGGTTGCAATTTGATGAAAAGAAGAGGGAAGATTACAAACTGTGGTAAAAGCTGCCCCTACGATCATCACTAGAACCACCAACAGGATATTCCTCGACTCCAAGAGCCACCATGGATGAGGTCTGCTGCTCAGATTATGAAAACCATCGATCTGTAACAAGGAGCGAGCTTCACGTGCACCAGCCTCCCGAAGGACGTGGCCAATTTCCTGATGAGTAAGTAGCGTACGAGGATCCGTGTAGTAGAGATCCAGCGCTGTGAGTCCTCTCTGGTTCATAGAGTTAATGCGCATCGCAAAGTCAGTTGTTGAACTCTGCGTGAGCAACAACTTCACAATCTGGTTCATCATCAATAAACCCACTTACTTGAATGCATAGAAATGATAAATGTTACGTATGAATATTTTTATGTTCAGGAGAAAGAGTTTACCCCGATTTGACGGTTGGAGACTGCAATATGCAAAACATTATTTCCTTCGTGGTCTTTCCTATGCAGAAGATGTTCTTGATTAAGCTTCTTAACCTCTTTCAACAAAACCTCAAAAGCATGATCTTGGAATCTTTTCGCGGCGAGATGAAGTACTGTCTCATGTCTTAGGGTCACCTTTCCAAGAGAATCCGGACATGCGGACACCAATTCGCTTATCACATCTATACGTCCGTTAATGATAGCCCTTTGGAGGGGATTCATAGAGCGGTTATCATTCACGAAGCAAAGTTGAGGCTCAACTCTTACCAAAATCTTTACTACTGCAAGATCTCCCACAGCGCAAGCCGAATGCAAGACAGTCTCACCATTTATATTTTTCTGACTGGCGAATTCAGGGTTTCTTCTTGCAATTTCCTCCAGGACTTGAAAACTTCTCCACTTGAAGGCCAACACCAGAGGATTATCTGTCCAAGTCTTGGTACCATGTTTCAGTATTTCTGGGTTTGTTGAAAGTAAAGACGTTAATGAGTGGATGTCATCTCTTTCGATGGCATTAGATAACGTCGACAGTAGAGATGGATTGATGATAACCACCATGTTAATATCTACAATTGTTTTTCCTTTTAGTGTTTATTAGCTTATGTTCCTTTCTCCCCCTCTTTTTATACCACAGAGAATATGATATGGGAAGGTAAAGTGGTGGAAGCTCCACTGAAATTTACTGGTTCTCAAAGAAACTTCATTAAAATTCCGAATGTTCAATGAAATATCACTTTCCCATTATATTTCTCATAGACAATTTATATATTTTTAATATTTTATAATATTTTATATCTCATAGAGGAGTCATTTGATATTTAAGATGCCGCCAAAGTGTGAAGTAATATTTTTAATTTTTTATATTTAATAATAAAGGTAAATAAAAATTTATGTTTTATATTATAAAATCTACATAATTGATGAAAACCCTCATCTACCGAATTGTTGTAACCTTGTATTCCTTTATTTATGTTTTAGATTCTTGTTACATGTCACAAAATTTGAAAGACGAGAAATGCAACACGTAGTTGAATATGTTGAATATATATATATAATAAAAACAATTAATGTTATGGTAAGATTATATTCTATATTCTTATTTTTATATCTAATATATAAATTTAGCTATATATAATACACGTCGACTGAAGTCTGAAGAGGAAATTTCCATAAAGGTCCTAATCTATGGCGAATGCTCCATTCTAGTCGACGTGTTTGACAGGGTATGTAAACTATATATATATACAACAGGGATTCACTTACACATTTCTGATTGTCTTTTTCTTTGTTTGGACAATTCTTTCAGCTGACTGCGCGTGTATGATACTTGATAGCGATTTCAATAATTCAGACAACGAAACGATGACTCGGAATCGAAGAAAATTACACGAAGAAGTTCACATCATGATTTGGGACCATGAATTGGAGAGAAATTGCATTCAGAAGTCACTTTTAGACTAGATCTTGGACGTCGATCTGTGTGAAATAAAAATTTCAGTTGACTGCGGGGAGACTTTATGAATAAGAAACCATCTCTTTTGCGTTTTCATTATTTAGAAAATTTAAAAGTACGTTCAGGATTATAACTACTGAGCGACCACCATTTTATAGAAGCGGGTCCGAACAGAAGGGGAGCTGAATAGCATCAATCTTAGGTAGCTTCATTTTCATTATTATTTATTTAGAACTGAATAGCAAATATGCCCAAAATTGACATTAGTGCCTGTATTAACGTTACAGTAATATTAACATATAATATTAGAGAATGCAAATTACATTGAAAGGGTATTTTAATAACTTAATTTAATAGAGATATGGATCTATTTGTTATAAAAATGAAACAATTGTGTTTTCATTTATCAAAGAGGTAATTTGAACCTTCTTCTTAACCCTTCTTAACCTAGTGATAAAAACTTAAACTCTAAAAGAGTCTCAGGTTCGAAGTTCAGGGATATCACACTGTTGAAATATCAACAAGGTCAAATTATGGTTTTTATCTGAACTGTCCTTTTGACAAGCGACGGTAAATTAATTCGATTGATGTCCGTACTCGGTTTGATAGATTAGAATTTTTCACATATACAAAAAAAAAAGAAATAATTTGAATTTCATCCTTAATATTTAAAAATATCATTTCATTTTCGTTAGCATGTTTGATTTATTAGATAAAAAAATTACCTCAATTTTAAAATTTTATTATTTTATTTATATTTTTTTATTTAATTATCATATACCTCTCCTATATTTTGTATTATATTAAGTCTCAAGAAAAAAATCATGAAAAATTATTTTAAGTAATTTGATATTATAAACATTTAAATAAATTGACTATCCCTTATAAAAAAAATTAAAGTTATTTAAAAATTCATTTTCAATTGAGTTTTAATTAAATATATTCTTTAAAATAATTATTTATAAGAAAAATTATTTATTTATACAAATATTTTACAATAAAATAATAAGTAAAGAAATTAATTTTTTAATATTAATATTAGATTAAGATTGCATTTATATTTGTATTCGTTGAGAGAAAAAAGTGAGAGGTTAAAGTTGAGTAAATATCAACCACCAAAATTTTGCTTTTCATCAAAATTAAGAAAATTTATTTAAAAAATTATTCTAAAACTTTAAATAGACTATTCCTAAAAAAAATTATTTAAAAGTCAATTTACACATGATTGAACCACAACATTTTTAGTAAAATATATCAAAATTTTAAAAATAAAAATATTTTAGTTTCTTCCTTTTATTTTACTGTAAAATAATTATATTCATAGATTAATATTTTGTAAATAATTATTAAAAATAAATATATTTAATTAAATGCAATTAAAAATAAATATTTAAATAATTTTTATTTACTTAATAGAATACAAAATTTAGGAGAAGTATATGACAATTAAATAAAAAGATATCATTCAAATGATAAAATTTTAAAGTTTAGGGGACATAGGTGATAAATATGTTTTAGACTAACGGCAAAAATTTAATGAAAGTTTGGTAAAGGGAGCAAAATGTAAATTTGATAAAAAAATTTGAGATTTAAGAGATGATTTTCAAAAATACCGGGGATCTTTTATTCAATTCGTCAAATATACCAGTCAAAATGATATGTTTTAAACTATTAAGGACCAAAATGAAATTATCACTAAAAACATGAAAATCTCGTATATTTAAATATTATTATTTGCTTCCAATCTAGAATTTAAAAAAGACGGGCTAATGCCGATATGTTCGTACAGAGTTCATTAAGTCCACACGTCGTGTAATTCTTTATACCAATGCAACGTGAATGTGATCCAGCTCAATCGAAGCTCCTGTGTCTTTCCTTTCAAATGGTAGCTTTCCGACGAAAGTCAAGCTGAGGAAGACAAGTTGGCTTTTTCTTGTATCTAGCTAGAATTCGAAGACAAGTTATGAAATTTGTATTACTGAAAACGACAAGCGTTTTAGTACATTATAAACGAAGGAGGCTTAAAGTAAAGCTCAAGAAGAAAGACCATGGTTTCTACGCCAAATTAATTAGTCCATCATGTTTTCAAAGAATAAAGAAATTAATTAGTTGTGAAGAGATTCTCATTAATTTTCTTTGGAAGGAAAATTTGAAAATTCTAAGTTTCCATTGCCTTCAGTTAGTTGGAAGAACAATCCAAGTCAATAACTAATTATTATTTACATTAAATTAACTTGGGATATAAAACGTGTTTGACTAGAATGGCCGTTAATTTGTTGTTATTCATGGATTTAATATTTTAATTTACTATATTATCTCTTAATTTATTCGTGGACCTTGACTGCTGATCACTGATAAGCTTTGGGTTTGCTCCGGTATACCTGGACTAGCAGCCCGGACCGCCAGCCCACCTGAATTGTCAATTTGCTGGCTGGCCGCATTTAATATTCCCACCGAAAGTACATTGTGAGTAATGTCAAACATTTCGAGTAAAACGGTTTTTAGGTGGAAAGAAAAATATTCCTTATAATTTTTAATTATATTATTTATTTTTTGAAAAAAAATTATAACAAAAATTCTTTTATAATTTTTTAAATTATCAATTAATCTATCTTCATAACATTTATTTATGACAAATGTTTTTCATAATTTAAAAATATAATAAATAGTCTCTTTATTAAAGATAAAAATATTTATTTTTATCACAATAAGTCTTTGGTTTCCCTATATTAAGTCCCTTGATAAAATTAATAAACTGTATATTTATTTATATCAAATAATTTTTATTTAAATTAATAAATTATTAAATAATTTTTAAAATATAATCTTTAAGATTATATAAAATCAAAAAATTATTGATTTATTTTTTAAAAAATAAAAATATTTTATGTTATATTTAGTTGGATAAAATGAAATAGAAGAAAATTAGAATATGATTGAGAATACGATTAAGAATAGGAATGGGAATGAAATTATGCTTGGAATGATAAGTAGTTGACATGAATACCAATTAAAATAGTACATACAAAAAGCTTTCCAAGTTTTATACAAATAGTAATTCGATTTTTTAAGATAGTTAAAGGCAAAAACAATACTCTTCTCTATCAAATTCTAATGATAATTCTAGCACATATATAACAAAGAGTTGCAGTTGATGTATTCCTAGCCATGAATTTTGAAATTAGAGTGTCACAAATATTATCTATTCATCTCTTTGTGTAAATTGTCGATAGATATTTTATTATATTTTGTTATAAGAGTATTATTGTTATTGATTTTTTTTTTCATTCTATTTCTACAGATTTTTATGTATCAAATATAAAGATAGAATGAAACAAGTATCTAATTTCTATAATGCATTTGATTATGAATTATTTATAAATGGTCACCATAATATTACAGTTAGAATATATAATAGTCAAGTTAAATATTGGTTAACAAAGGAATTAACAACATCAGTAGTTACAAAAGAAATTAGATAGTTGTTAATAAAATTAGAACAGTTTGATTTTAATATAGAACTTATACCAGAAAAAACTAATATTATAGCTGATTATTTATCACGTCACTAAATTTCTTGAAAATTGCAGGAATGAAAGAATTGGTAGCACAACTCAAGAAAAAACAACTAGCATAAGAAGAAATACCTTCAGAATCCATAATTCTGAAAAAAGAATTATCAGATCTGAAAAATGAATTATCAGATCTAAAAACAAATATTCTT
>JAVXUL010125200.1:0-16382 GCA_035590515.1 Trichilia minutiflora | reverse complement strand
TCATGTTCTATACCCTCTCGTGCACAATCTAACCACGAAGACATGCACGAACACTCTTAAGGGATTTATTATTATGCTCATAATGCTAAGGGACGGGTTTCACAATAAAACTCTGCTAGGATTTATTAATGTGAAAATTATTAATAAAATCATTAAAGGTAGGCATAAAACACTGGAGGATTAAATTTACTCGGACCTTATACTTTATACAGACCCTAAATTATCAAGATATTTTATCCATCTAATCATCTTCAAAACATGATTGAATACAGATTCGCCAAGCTGCATCTTACAACCAAACAATATTTTAGTCGTTTGATACCTGACTACTCTAATATTGCTCCCAAACGACTCTTATAAGTGGAGCAAGATAGATCTAGCATCCATCTTTTCATATTGGTGCTATAATTCCTTGGATATACCTGCTAACATATAACATCTTGTGATTTTTTCATCCTCCTTCTATTTTTAAACTATTTATCACTCTTCCTTCGATGTACCATCAGGTATGGTTGTAAGCACTAGAGAGTCAAGAACATAGGCTAACCTTTCACACGTTAAAATCATTTTAAATGTGTGTAGCCAGTCAAAAAAATTCTCAGAACCATTAAGTTTTTCATAAGTTAATATAGTAGCAAGCAAATTATATAATATAGAAATATTTAATCTGTATTAAAACACACAAAAACAAAGCAAACATGATTATAATAAGTATTATAAATTTAGGAAATAAAATAAATTAAATCTTAAATTACTCCCACTATTTTAATCAAAATATATAACCCTTTAATATGTAAATAGAAAAATTAATCACATTATTTTCTAGTGGGTATTGGAATCCCAATTAATTTGAATAGCACAATATTGTATGACACAACAACTTATGCATTCCTTAATTAGGTAGGTAACTTTTATCAACTGTAACACTTATAATTTTTAATATTATTCAGCCTTTAGAATTTTATGACCTTGTGTGACACAATAAATTAGAAATTCTAGTTAAATAAGGCAAACATTTTTTATGAACCAAATTTTAGCATACAACTCTTATGTGACACAATAAAACTATATGACTATACTCAAGTCAAACATCTTATATAAATGTATTAATTCTTGATGACAAAGAAACAGGCCTTGTGTAACACAAAAAAACACATCTCATTATCGAATTCAATAAATACATAAATATTGAAAAGGTTATATTAAAAATTTTAATTTTAACATTACCACTTAATATTATTCATAAAAGGGGTTTATGATCAATTAGGTCTCATTTTAATTATATATGTTTATAACAATTATAAAACATGCTTATGACATTCATAACTACCTACATCAATATGTATAGCATATTTAGTTTTATGAACAATTCATATGATGTAAGGACATTCACTTTAGATGATGTTTATGTGTAATATTATAAAATTATTATACATCATATGTACAAATAATTTTAATTCATGCTTATTCTCTTTTAACACTCAAGTTTAACATATATCTTTATATATATAAATGCAAAAACTCTTATTACATTTAATAATATCATAAGAAACAATTTCATAGAGAACAAACAGAACATGCACACAAATTGAGCTATTTTGGTCGATTTTGCATATTCGACCACTTTTGTCATAATATTTCTACAAATCATCCAACTCATGAATTAACTTTTAAAATATAATTTTATGCCAAATCTAACCTATGAGGATTATTTGGGTAATACATAATGCATACAGAACAATTCAACACGAAACTAATCGACAATCAAACATTTTTGCTATATATGATATTTGCCAAAAGTATGACCTACATTCGGCATCCAATAATTAGACACCTAATATAAGGTTAAAAAAGCCCTCATTGACTATAAAATAACCACCAATCATTCCGCAACCATTGAAAAAAATTTCGATAGCAAGTTATCGCAAGATAGAGCGAAAACTATCATTTTTCATCAATTTTTAGTTTATTTTCGCACATACATTTTTTACAATACCAAACAGCAATCTAAATCCAAAATTTCTAGATTTTAAACACTTTGAATGCATCATAAAGGCCCCACTCTATAGTTTCATGATTAGGAACATTTAGGAATAATACTACTAACATATGAACTCATCATAACAATATATATTGCATATATTCTATAAACTTTATTATTATATATAAATCAAAAATATATATGTAAATGATAAAAGATAATATATAAAAAAATACTTATTTTATTAAATCATAAAATTTACAAAAGTTTTAGAAAAGTACAATCACATATTACATCATGGTTAACTTTTAGAGTATACAATGCTTTCAACAATATGCTAAAAAGTTTCATCACTGATCTTTAACTTGCCAAAAAACCCTGACAACCATAATACTTTTTAATTGTTTTCACCATTGCCATATAATCAGCTTTAGTCATTAATAAAATCACTACATGCTGTAATAATGTTTTTCAATTAATTATGCATTTATAAACAATGTACACATAACCAGTAAGTGATCTTTTCTTATTCAAATTTATGGTAAAGTTCGTATTTACATAGCCTTTAATCTTGTCAATCCTTTAATCCTTCAATTAATACCTCAAACTATAACTCAAGGTTCCTTTAATGTATCTCAAGATTCACTTTATAGTTTTCCAATATGTTTTCCCTGAATTTGCCATGAATCTATTAATCAAACTTACTAAGTATGCCAAATTTGGTCTTGTTTCTTCTTCTCACTTATAGGCTCTTGATCCTTTGAGAATTTAAAATATGCTGCTAATGGTATTTTGCTTAGTATCTTTCATATTAAACCTTTGAAGAACTTTCTTCAGGTACTTTTCTTGTGAAAGAATTAACAATTCTTTATTTCTATCTTTAATGACTTCAATTTCTAGGATCCTTCTTGTAGCCTCGAGTTCTTTCATCTCAAATTCTAAACTCAATTAAGTCTTCAATGTGATTAACCTCTCTTTGCTCTTACTAACTAATAGTATATCATCAACAGAGATAAATAGATAAACTATATTATCTATATTGCTACCTTAGAAGTAAATATAATAATCGTACTAGCTCTTAAAATATCTATTTTGCATCATGAAATCATTAAACCTCATATTCTATTGTCTTCATAATTACTTTAGCCTATATAACAATTTCTTTAAAAGTATACTTGATTCTCGGCTCCCCTTGCTTCAAAAAATTTTAGTTGCTTTATATATATCTCTTTAGTGGGCTTTACATGTAGAAATACTGTTTTAACATCCATTTACTCTAATTCCACGTCATAAATAGCCACTAAGATAAGAAGTAACTTAATGAAAACATGTCTTACTACTGATAAAAATACTTCCGTGTAATCCACCCCATCTCTTTGTGAACCCCTTAACTATAAGTCTAGCCTTGTACCTATACTTTTCATCAGTCTCCCCCTTTTTTTTAAAGATCCATTTGTTATCAACTAACTTTCTTTCTTTTTATTTTTTCACTAACTCTTAGGTGTTATTCTTTCTCAAAGAATCTATCTCTTCACACATGACTATGTGCCATTTATCAACATTTGAACTATCTAGTGCTTCTACTATAGTAACTGGTTTATTTTCTTTTATTTTCTTAATTGCTAGGCATGTAAATACGATCATATCTATATATCCATATCTCATGGGTGCTTTTATCAACCTTCTAGCTCTATCCCTTGTTAAATTGTAGTCATATGAGGTTTTTTCCTAAAGACCTCTTTTTTCTTCAGCATCTTCTTCTTCAACTTTCCTCTCATCTTTTTCTTTTAGTGGTTATAACTATTCTTCATTTTTCAAGTCTAGTTCCACCTCAAGCTAAGAGCTTTTAACCTTTTATGTTGAAGTGCTAGCTTTGCTAATGCTTTCTTTGCCGAAGTCATCCTTTAAAAACTTTACATATCTACTCACAATCTACTTTTCATTCACATCATCATGACACCAGATTTTTTATCCCTTTTATACCTTCTAGATATCCAACGAACATGCCTTTTACTACTCTAATTTTTAGCTTTTCATGTCTTATATAGATATAAGTTATGCATCCAAACATTTTCAAATGGTCTAGTGTCTGCATATTTTCCATCTATAACTCCTTTAGAGTTTTGAAATTTAACGATGAAGTAGAACTTTTATTAATGAGATACGGAATCGTATATGTTGTTTTGTCCTAAAACATCTTGGATAGACTTATAAATGTCAACATAATTCTTACCCTCTCTACTAATGTTTGACTTATCCTTTTTGTCACTTTATTTTTTTGTAGAGTATAAGTGATTGTATTATGTCTTGCTATTCTATTTAACCTACAAAAATCATTAAACTGTGGGTTATAAAAGTCAAGTTCATTATCCATTTTAAATGTCTTGATCTCGAAGTTTTTCTGGTTTTTCACATGTTTTTTCCATTAGTTGAATTTTGAGAACATTTGGTCTTTTGTCTTCAAGATAGGTATTCATATCTTTCTTAAGTAATTATCGACTATAAACAAGAAGTACTTAGCTCCACCTAAAGATAGAATTTCTGCCGGTGCCTAAACATATGTATAAATATATTCCAATACCTTGCTCATTTGCATCTTACCAACCTTGGTCTTGTGATGTTATTTATAAATACCACACCCAAAAAACCTTATTGATTTTTTACTTTCTTTTTTAGCAACCCTTCTTTCTTTAATTGAACAAGGCTTTTCTTACACAAGTGTCCCATCTTGTTATGCCATAATATTAGCTTGCTATTCATCTTCTAGGAAGTAGCATTAATATCCCCCGTGATTGCATCTCCTAACAACACATGTAAACTATGTCTTCTCTCAATCTTTATTAGGACTAATGATCTTTTCAGTACTTTCAATATCCTAATTTCACCCTCAAGATATATACCAGTGGTTCTAGTATTCTAAGCAAGAATAAATTCCTTATTAAGCTAAGTACATATCTCACTTGCCAACTCAATATATAACTAGGTACTCGTCTTTATCTCGATCGTTCCTTTTTTTTTACTTTACAAGTCATGTTGTTCCCTAACATGACTTTCACTAATTCTTCTTTTCTCAAGGTTGTAAATAGCCTTTCATTAGAATACATATAAAAAGTGCAACCCAAATTCAAAATCCACTCTTTAAACATCTTCTTTTCAGTTACTACCACTAAGAAAGCATCTTGAAATTTTACTTCTTCAAACACAGCACTCTTAGGTACTTTGCCCCCTTTTTTATTTAGTTTTATAGTCTTTCTCTCAGAATAATTTTTTCTAAATATCCCTATTTATAATGATAGAAATACTTGAGATTTCTACCTCTAGATTTTGATTTATATTGCTTCTTTCTATGTAGTCTCTAGCCACTATTCTTCCCCTAACATTCAACCTTCACCCAAACTTATGTTATTTCTTCTTGTTTAACTATTTAAAACTCAAAGTATTTTTGACATCATTCATGGATACTGAAGATCTACCATATAGTAAAATATTTATAAAGTGCTTATATGACAAAGAAAGTGATGTCAGTACTAAAAGGGTTTGACTCTCATCTTCTACCTTCAAATCCACTATTTCCAAGTTCAACATTAACTTGTTAAACTTATTCACCTTCTTTAAGTACAACTCATACATCTTTTTCTTCAAATAAAGTACCTTTACCATAGATTTTTCCATGTATCTATCTTCAAACTTTTGCTAAATTCCTTCAGCTATGGTTTCCTTTGAAATTTCTCTCAAGATCTTATTTAATCATGACAAGAAAAGAGGACTCTTTACTTTCCTTTGGATTTACCCATAAAAACAAAAAAAAATATAATTCACTAGGTAAAAATATAGACCACAAATTAAAAACAAGATTAAGAGAGAAGAAGAATTTTATTAATTGAAGATTTAATTATTACAAGGCTAAGAGCAATACTTGAATCTATTGTTCTTCTCTGTTGGTGAGTCATGTATTGAGCAATCTGCTAATTTCTGTTGAGGACAAAAATGCAAGATGATGAAAGGACTGAAGTGCAAGGTTTTTGTATAATTTCATTAAGGGCATTTTTGGTTTTCATTTTGAATTGGTTAGTTAGTCAGTTAGCAGCCTTTATAAATGTTGTGTATCATTTCAAGGAAAGGCAGTAGGTGAGGGGAATTCTTGTTTTCTTGATTGTAACTTGCAGCTTACATGTTTTTAGGAATTGATCAAGAAGCTCTCAATTTTCTTCAAGATTGGTTCTTTAAGTTTTCTCTTCTTTTCTTTCTTCTTGTTTTCTGTTTGTTTTGCTGCATTACTTTGTGTGACAAGAGCAGAAATCTAGAAGTCTTGTTGGTCAGTTTCTAGAAATCAAAGAGCATTTCAAGAGGTGTAAAAGACTGGGGTATTCTTGTCGCTGGTGGCTTGCGCAACAAGTGGTATCAGAGCAGTTCTTCAAGACTAGCAAATCAAGATTTCAGCCATGGTGCCAGCAAAGTTTTCTGTGGAAAAATTCACAGGTGATGGGGACTTCAATGTGTGGAAATTAAAGATGAAAGCCCTGTTGGAACATGAAGGATTGGACTCAACTTTAGAGGAAGGAAGAGTTAAGCTTGAAGGAGAGAACTTACTGAGTATGAACTACATGAGGTGTAGAGAAAGGCAAGAAATGCCTTGATATTGCCTTTGGCTGATAACGTTCTGAGAGAAGTTTCTAAGGAGACTACAGCAAGAGGGTTGTGGCAAAAATTAGAAGACAGGTATATAGTGAAATCCACGGCAAGAAGGCTCTACCTCAAGAAAAGAATGTATGCACTTAATCTTGATGAGGGAGGGTCAATTGAACATCACTTGGACAAGTTCAATAAGTTGATGCTAGACTTGAAAACCATGGATGTTAAGGTTGAAGATGAAGACCAGGCACTTATGGTGCTGTCATGTTTACCTCTATCATATGAGCACTTTATTGATACTCTTTTTTATGGAGAAAGCACTCTATCAATGGAGGATATGAAGAGTGTTCTGAGTTCAAAAGAATTGAGTAAGAAGATTCAAAACAAAGATTCATCAACAGCTGAAGGCTTGAACATCAGAGGAAGATCTGCAAAGAAAGATAAAAATGGCAGGAAAGAATTTTGTTCAAGGTTAAGGGAAAAATCTGTAAAGTGTTTCCATTTTCGCAAAGATGGACACTTTAAGAGAGATTGCCTAGAAAGAAAGAAAGCAAACTCTGAAAGGATACATGGAAACAAGCAGAAAGTTGCTGCATTAATAGAAGCTAATTTTCAGGAAGCTCTTCTGTTGATGGCTACAGTAGATAATGAATCAGAGGATTGGATCTTGGACTTGGGATACACCGTTCATATGTGCCCAAATAAGCATTTATTTTCATCATTAGTTCTTCAAGATCAAGGGAAGGTTATGTTAGGCAATAATGTGACACTTGATGTGAAGGGAGTAGGAACTATTAAGATGAAAATGGTGAATGGCCCATTTGTAGAGCTACAGAATGTTAGATTCATACCTGGACTCAAAAGAAATTTGATTTGCATGCTAGAATCTTTAGGGTGTATCTTTAAGGCAGAAAATGGAATATTAAAGGTATGTAAGGGTTCCCTGGTATTAATGAAAGCAGAAAGGAAAATTGGGTTGTATGTGCTTCAGGGTAGTATGGTTACAGGAACAATAAATGCCATTGGTTCTGGAGATAAAACAGATGAAAAACTGATGCTTTGGCACCAGAGGTTAGGGCACTTGGGGATAAAAGGTCTGATAGAATTGAATAAAAAGAACATGCTAGGAAAGGGAGTAGGAAATAATATGCAGGTGTGTGAGTGTTATATTTACGAGAAGCAGTAAAGGAAAACATTTGCTGATAGTAACATGAGTACAAGTCAGGTACTCGAATACTTACATGCTGATGTATGGGGACCTGCACAAATACCTTCCTTAGGTGGAGCTAGATTCTTTATATCCATAATAGATGACCATTCCAGAAAAGTATGGGTGTTTATTCTAAAAACCAAGGATCAAGTCTTTGCTAAGTTTAAAGAATGGAAGCAATTGGTGGAGAACTAGAAGAACCTGAAAGTGAAGGCTTTGAGGACTAATAATGACATGGAATTTTGTAACCAACAGATAGACCAATTCTGCAAAGATCATGGGATAAAAAGGCACAAGACAGTAACTCATACACCTTAGCAAAATAGAGTTGCTAAGAGGATGAGTAAGACTCTTCTTGAAAGAGTGAGGAGCATGCTGTTATGCTCAGGTCTCTCCAAGAAATTTTGGGCAAAAGCAGTAGTCACAGCTGCCTATCTAATCAATAGGAGTTCTTCTTCTACACTGAATTTTAAGACCCCAGAGAAGTTATGGACAGGAAAGGCACCATCACTTGAACACTTGAGAGTGTTTGGTTGTACAACTTATGCCTATGTAAGGCAAGGCAAGCTGGATGCAAGGCAAGATTGTATAAAGATCAAAAGCCCAAAACTGAACAACAACAGATGGAAATGATGGCAATACCCTACTTTAGTGCAGTGGGGTGTATAATGTATGCCATGGTGTGTTCTCGGCAAGATTTGGCACATACTTCAAGTATTATAAGCAGGTTTATGGAAAATCCTGATAAAGATTACTAGTATGCAGTTAAGTGGGTGCTGAGGTATATAAAAGGAAGTTTGGAGTATTGTTTGCAGTATACAAGAGATGATTCCTCAGGTACTGTGGTTAGAAGGTTTGTTGATGCAGACTTTGCAGCAAATTTGGATAGAAAAAGTTCATCATCTGGACTGGTATTCCTCTTAAATCAATGTGCAATCAATTGGAAGTCATCTCTGTAGCATGTGGTAGCTTTGTTAACCACAGAAGCAGAATACATGGCACTTGCAGAAGCAGTAAAGGAAGCACTTTGGTTACACGGATTTGCAGTTGAGTTCAAAGTTTATGAGCATTGTCCTGAGGTGTTCTGTGACAATCAAGGTTCACTTTACCTTGCCAAGCATCATGTGTTCCATGAAAGAACAAAACACATTGATGTGAGGTTCCACTTTGTGAGAGATGTTCTTGCAGAAGTTAAAGTGAAATTAATGAAAGTTCACATTAATAATAATGTGGCAGATGGATTAACCAAGGTAGTGACAGTAAAGAAGCTTAACTATTCTTTAAAGCAAATGTGTGTGATGTCATCCATGGAAGCTGCAAGGTCAAGGAGCAAGTAAATGACTTGAGTTGAACCTTTGAGCTACTGGTAGATGTCAGTTCAGTAAACTTACAAGAAAAGAAGAATGAGAGTTAACTATCAGATTGTTAGTGCTGCTGGTTGATGAAGTTTTTGTTTAGGTTGCAGTAGATAACAGATTGCACAATCTTGACTCAAGGTGAAGTGTTGATGAGTCTGAGATTGAGAAATCTGTTGTTTTCATGTATGGACCAAAGTGCAAGGTTTAGGAGGACCAAAATGCAAGGATTTGTAAAAACTTTATTAAGGGTATTTTTGTCATTTAGATGGATATGGGTAGTTAGTTTGTTAACGAATCCATGTTATATTCTCAGAAACGATGTGGGAGAGAGAGAGAGATTGATTTTCTGGTTTTCTTACAGTTGATTGTAATCTTGCGTGAGGGAATCAATCGAAAGGCTCTCTGTTTTTCAAGATTTGGTTTTTCCAATTCTTTCTTTCTTCTTCTTCTTCCTTCTTGTTGTGTGTTTCTCTTTGCTGCATTATTTGTCATTTTGACAGTAGCAGAAATCTGGAACTCTTGCTCGTCTATTTCTAGAAAGCAGGAAGTGTCGAAGATTGGGAGTTTCTTGTAGTTGATGGTTTGCGCAACAATGGAGCCATCTTAGGTTGGAGTACTATTTGTGTGGAAGGTGCTTTGCCCTGAACTTGTGGAATTTTGCAACCGCTTGGTGTTTGTTACTCGGGTGAGGAGTTTCAGGAGAAATGGAAACGCAGGCAACCAGAATCTGAACAGAAGCTCAACCAAATCTATTAAGCCAAAGGAAGATTAAGAAAATCAAGTTGTTTGGTTACAAAAATTGGACAATGCAAAATTTTCACATTCGTCTGTCTGCATTTTAATAATTAGCATGAACTTTATGAACAATTGCAACAAAATAATTCCAGGCCACGAACTTATAATTTGATGTAATAAGGAAGTCTGTGAACAGATTCAGACTATGACCTATATATAATATTCGGGCATGGATTAGGGTTTGTCTCTGTGTCCAAAAATAAGTTCATCAAACAAAATTGATGACTCATAGGACGTGGGGAAAAGGGTAAATCAAATTAATTATGCTTTATGTAAGTACGTGGAGCCCAGGTGCCCAGATGATTTATCAGGCTCCCCCAGCTTCGCTCGTCCTTTTATGTTAAAGGTCGAGTCTAATCAAACCCAAGCTACCTGTTGTTTTCACAACATGCAACGCTGCTACGTTGTGTTCTCAGAATTGCTTACGAGTTTGACGTATAGGGACAGATAATTCAAAAACTGTTACATTCTAAAGATGTCTCGGTTACATATACAATAATCCTATTTACTAGAGCTGTCAAATGAGTAGATAGTATATAGGTTGATTTATTTAATTTATTATTTAGATAAATTAAAATTAAAAAATATTAATTTATTTAATTTACGGATCGATTTGAATTGATCTATTTAATTGCGGATAACTTTTTTAATTTATCTAATTAAAAAAATTAAATTTAATTTTTTTCAATCTTTAAATTTGGTTGATAATTGATTATATTTAAATTTTAATAATGATATTAGATTTATTATTTATTAATATTAAATGGTGTTAGATTAGTATATTTTAAATTTTAAGATAATGTGTTTAAACTTATAATTATTGATAAAATTTTTATTTAACTTGTTAAAGTTTTTATATGTTAAATTATAATATAGTTAGTTTATATTATATTTAAATTATAGACTTATTATTATTATTAACATATTGTATTTATTAGTAACTAGTGTATTTTACATATATTTTTTTTAAATTTAAAATTTTTAAAATTTATTATCGGACCGAGTTGGTTTAGGCTTATTAACTCGCGGGTCGAATTAAAATCAATAAAATATTAATCCGCATAATAAATGGATTGATTCGACTCGATCTATTTACGGTTGACCTATAACAGGTCGAACCAAACCAAAACCCGATCTATTTGACAATTCTGCTAGATACTCTTATCCTCACTTTGTCCCTGGAGAAGCCATGGATTTGATGAACAACTTCTTGAACATTGTAGCTTCTCCTTTTAACTCTTGTCACACTGCTCTCTTCCTGCTTCCATATCTCATTTTCAAGCTTTTTCTTTTTATTATGAGGACCATGTTTACTGAAGATGGGGCTGGAAAAGTAGTGCTCATAACCTCAGGCATTGGGAAGGTTCATTTTTATATAATCTAACAATTTTTATAAGTTGTCTGTGTCCTGTTTGTTCCGTTAGTAATTTTATTCACATTTTGTGGTTGTTACGAAGCATCTTACTTGTGAGTATGCTAGGAGAGGAGCTTGTTTGGTTGCCAGAAGAGAGCCTCAGCTCCGAGAAGTTGCTACCCAAGCTGAGCTGATCGTGTCCCCAAAGGCTATAGCCATCCCTGGAGATGTTTCCAAGTTTGAAGATTGTAAGCATTTCGTTGATACTACAGTGAAGCACTTCGGTCGCTGTGAGCAAGAGGATTTGTTCACTACATATTCCTTTTTACAGCTGCCAGGATTGATAAATTGAGTGTTTTACGATTCTTGATTGATGGGGTTTTATCGTAACAGTGGATCACATGGTTACAAATGCCGGTGTTGCTGCAATATGCTTGTTTGAAGATTACCCTGATATTACGAAACCTGCACCAGCTATGGTAATATTCATGGACATTTTTATTTTAACTAAGAGAGATTAATCCTAAACCCTCTACTTTTCCATGGATACATTAAGCAAGATATATGATACAGCACACGGAATAAAGCAATTTCTAACCCCAGATAAATTCCCGTTTTATGAGCTGAAGGCCGTCTAGATTATCAAGCGTATAAGCGTTATAAAATATTAGCACAGTCAGGGACGTGTAAACTACATCAAAAACAGAACATCTCTAGTCCGTAGTAATGTTGAATATACGAGTTCCAGAACTGCGACAAGCAAAACAAAACGATTGGGATGTTGCATATACTGACAAGTTTAGTGCAATGATGACCTGTGATTTCTTTTTTGTTCCTATCAATTTAGTATCGTCATACTGGCTCTATAAAGAACAAACATTGCTCAAATTCCAAAAACATAATGGTATATCTATATTCATGCACCTTGCACTCCATTTGACATATATTTTGTTAATTTCTTTTTAAAGGCTAAAATTGGAATGAGGTATTTAATTTACAATGAAAGAGACGATTGTTTTCATTGGAGGAGTTTTAACTAGTTGGACTATTTCTGCGAATAAAATATTAGATGAGGCATTTGTACGTGAACATACATACAACATGCATAATATAATTTTACAAATTATGCAATTACAAATACAAAACTATATACCAAACTAATTAAATAAAAAAAAAGTAATATCACATTAACATATGTAGGTCCTGATGAGCAGCTTACTTCAGAAGATGCCATAGATAATGTATTCACCGGTTTCCATCAATGCGATGAGTTCCTCCGTTATCACTGTTTGGCTTTGCATTTCGCCGTAATAAAACCACCTATGTTTGATGACTTGACAGCATTCAGCCAAATTCTTTCTGCCCAAGCAACGGACTTCACCGATAAAATTATTTTTGCTGGAAATATGGCCAAAGGACAGATAATCCGTGAACCCCAGCTACCCGTTGAAACAGCTGGTCCTGCCCTTGGGAACGCAGCTCAAACTGCAACCCTATAGCCAGCCATGGTTGAGCAAATCTTCATCAGGATGAATCTCCTAGCCACTCCATTTGTCTCCTGACAGCAGTTTTGGTATATGAATTTGATGAATGACATTAAGAGGTATCCAAATGTAATCTGAAAGACTGCAGATTTTCTTTGAAATCAATTTCCCTGGCTTTTCAACCTTCCTTTGTAGACAGAGTGGTAACCAGGTCCTAATCATGGGGATATGTCGATGGGATCCATAGGCAGGGACACATGGGGATGTGGTGGTGTCTGAGCATTAGCAAGACAGGATTTGCCGACTCTTCTCAGAAGCAACCATTTATCAGATGAAGGACAACCCTGGGTGATCGCAAGGGCAATTGGATGGGAACATGTTTCATTCATCTCTACAAGGATTGTGCCCTGTAACAAAAACATTTGCAGCTGATGAAGTCGGACAAGAGAAAGGGTGGTGTTGCATTTTACAGAAAATCCAGTTATTTAAACCAGAGTTATCTTAATCATCTATCACAAGGTCATAAATATTGTATACTTAACTTATATTACCTCAAAATTTGCTAAGAATGACTGGAATTGTCTAAAAATCTCCTTCATATCGCTAACTTTTTTCACATCTGAAGGGGAAAGAGCAGCAGTGACTTCCTGAGGAGAATATTCTATTCCTTTCTGTACAACCTGAAAACATAAAACCCAAATCAGGATATCTTATTTACACAACCTCCTATCATGAGCAAGTGAAAAAACAACTTACTCACATTGTGACCAATGAGGATCTCGCAGATAAGGCTGCCATCATCAACATATAAAAAAAGCTCATTTGCTTTCCTTCCTTTATATTGGAATCTCTTGTCACCAGTGAGAAAGCACTGCAAAATTTTTGTTTATATTTCAAATTAAGGATTAGACCCCATTTCAAGACTATTTCAGCTAAAAGACAAATTACCTATTTAAAGTCCATTCACTTCCAAACAGATTAATTACAGGTCAAATAACTAAAAAAGGGAAAAAAAATACTAGCTTACTATAAAATTCTAAAGCAGAACCAATATAAGTTTGAATGTGTTAGCAGAATTCAATTGAAATATGACAGCACGGCAGTTCTCATATGCTTTCTTCCCTTAGCCCTTTTTTCTTCCAAATCCTCTTTCTGTCTTCAACAGTTAGAAGTCATAAATCCCATTTATAATTGTACAGTTACTCTTTATTATGTCAGTAATAATTTCTTCTTCCAAATGATTTTATATTTATTGTCTTGTTTTATACATGTTCAAGCGTCCACTATGCATATATCCAATGACACACTGTGAATTGCGTTGAAAATGTACGTACAATGAAGCATCAAAACCTTTGTTAAATTTTACTATTCTAAAGAACAATGTACAACCTCAAAGTTTCAAAGGCACATGTCAATCTAAATCAATGATCATGTGTAAAAATGATCATGTGTAAAAACGTTGAAAAGTAGAGGAATTGAAAAAAATAAAATAAAATTTTTAGCCCATAATAACACAAGATTGTTAAAGAAGACGAGCAAACGAAGTATTTCTTCAAGAACAGACACGATCTTACCAACAGGATGTAATGCAACAAAACTAAATTGCAAAACCCCAAAATCTGATTTGCAAAGGATAAACTTGTCTTTACCGATAGCATAATTGACAAACAAGACAGTGTACAAGCACCAGCAAAGTCTATGATAATTGATATAGCAAAGCCAAATAATCAATATGCACATACAAACAACATTAGAATTCAGAAGCCATGGAGCCTCATTGCTTAGGATTATATTCTGGGTGTTAAGAGTTTGTAAGTATATAGAATATTCACAGCAACATCTATGCATCAAACAGAATACAATATGTAACTAGCCTAGTTGATTTTCTAAGAATGAAATTACAACTGCTAAATAGTAGTGATTATGAAGAATGATTCTTGTGCCTACTGTCACATAAGATCATCATTCAGAAGTATTTAAAGCTAAACACGGCATGACATTACTAGGAAGATGTTAGAAACAATTTTACTGACTGCAAAAGTATTGGAGTTTCTTCAGTGAATTGCATTGGTCGGGTTAAGAGAACTCAATGCTAAAGAATAAACCACAAAAGTAGCTAAACAATCCAAACAAAGAAAGTGAATCAAGTTAAACATACCTTAATTTTACCCTGAACAGAAGAGGCATTCCCTTTTGTGGCAGCTCACTTAGCTGACAAACTTGCCAAGTAAGTGAAAGGGATTTTGCGTTCTCCAGATAAAATGAGAGGATACACAACCTCATCAACCATGTGAGTCTCCTCTATGTCCAATACAACATTGGTATTTGAATTGAACACAGCATTATCTCTGCTGATGGGCGTGGTAACACCATGCATCTCCATATCATCCATTACAGCATTAGATGATGGATTTGGCAAAGCATTCTCCACATTGACTGGAACAACAGTAGTTCTTCGGCTGATGGTAATGCCAGATGCAACCAAATTAGCACCTAAAGTAAATAAATTAAAAAAAGAAAAATTTAAGAGGAATCTTTCAAGATAAAACTATCATATGCCCTTCAAACTCCAACTAAAGATGTTGAGACATCCAGCATATATCAATTACCATTTTAATAACTTCTGTAACAAGAAAAGCTGTCACAGAAAGATAATTCACTCAATTACAGCCTTTTGCTTCATGGTCACAATAAAGTTGTTGCAATTTTCTTAAAGTAAAAAATTCAACATCAATTTCTCAACTTAACTACCATAATCATTATCAGAATCCTTCTAGATAGACTTGAACTTAGTCATGAATGAAAGATTCATTCAGATAGAAGAGAGAGAAGAGGAAATCAAACTAAGGAATATGGCAATGCAAAAAATAAAAAATCTGAAGAGACAACCTGTGAATAGGGTTTTTTTATTCCCAACATTCACCCTGAAGATGTCATGTTTAGACACTTAATAGAAATTGAAGCACAGGCACTCCTTTCTTTCTATTTGATAAACTAAAAATGTTCTATGAGTGGCCAGTTAAAAGCCCTGCCCCATCTCACCCGGGTCTCCCAAAAGAGAACATAAAAACAGAAACACCAACCTAGATCATTTTGCTGGAAAGGAGTTGCATTTTGTGATGGTAAATTATTGGTGATCTCAGTAACATGAATACCATTTGCAGGCCATGCAGCAAGAGTAGCTCTAGTTGCTAAAGAAGGAACCACTCCTGTCTTTGTCCTGCATAAGAATGAAAAACAGTCATCATCTTATCAACCAGCATGCAAGGTGCTAGTGGTGTCTAACGGGCCGGTTCGGCCCGTGAACCGGACCGGACCGGACCGCCAGAAACCGTAACCGAACCGGTCCGGACTACTGTTCACACGGTCCGGGCCGGTTTCGGGCCTATATGGCCGGGCCGGGCCGGTTCCAGAATTCTGGAACCGCGAAACCGGACCGTAAAGGGCCCAGAACCGTTCCGGGCCCATTTTCTGGAAACCGAAACCGGCGGTTTGAACCGGTCTGGCCCGCCGGTTCAACCCGGGCCAAAATTTTTTGGAACCGTTGCCCACCGGCCGCACGCGGGGG
>JAVXUL010125179.1:0-16383 GCA_035590515.1 Trichilia minutiflora | reverse complement strand
TTCAATATATATATTAATATGTCTAAATATCAAATTCTTTAATGGTTAGAGAATTTGACAAGTGTTAGAATTTACATAGCTAATATTTTGACACTTGGTATATTAATATATATTTAATTATTTAATTAATTTTTTCTTGGTCAAAGATTACATATTCAAGTTTGACTTGAGCTTACATATGTATTTTAAGCATGGTTGTATCATATCACCTGGTCATTATTTTATTATATTTATTAGATAAATATTTAATTAAAATAATGAAAAATAAAGAAAAATAAGACAATTTGGGTCTCCTTCTTCATGTTGGCAGCCATGGGTGACAATTTGGGGAGGGTTTAAAGCGTGAAAAGCTCACACTTGTGAGCTTAGTCTTCATCAAAATCATTGGCTAGCAAGGTAAGCACCTAAAACCCTTGATTTGCTACCCTTGGTTTATCATTGAAAAGCATGGTTTTAAACTTTGTTTTATAGGGAGGGAAACTTCTATTATACATGTATTAGGCCATTAAAAACCAACACTAACAACATCGCCCTCTCTAATGGAGGGACCATCAGCCTACCTCGAAACCCATACATTAGGAGCCTGCTGCTCATAGTGCATTTTTCAAAGAGTAGTCTCGCTCAACATACTCGAAGGAGGTGGAGTATTGTTGTCCACACCAGCCAATGTGTCTGGGACCATCTTCCTGATCAACTTTGAGATCAGATACCCATAATACAGGTTGTATCGCTGAGAGGCATCCTGTACAATGCTCGTAATCATCCAGTAAGCAAGGTTTGGTCTATGATGTGTCATAATCCGCTCCATCCACTACATATCCTCCATAGACATCTCTGCAAACTTCTCAGAACGGACATGCAAGTTACGAGCAACAATTAAATACAAGATTCGTTCATTCAACTGAAGCTTAGAGGGTTTGTTCTCTATGGTCTGTAGATCCGGGTTTTGAAAAATAATCCGACAAGCCTCAATAGGGTTAAAGGTCGATGGATAATAGTGTTCTCCCCCAAGAATCATCCTAAACTGCTCCACCAAAAATTGCTCATCCACAGCAACTCAACACTTCTTACCCAAGTTCTAAATTTTGTACCATGTTTCTACCAGTGTCTGGATTTTTTATGTTGAGATTAAAATAGAACAGTCTTACTAATTCCCGACAAAACTCCCCCTTAATGCTTACAAAAGGTAACCAACCGAAACGAGTAAACTGGACTAAATAAGGAAAATGCATTCTTCTCTAAAAGTTTAAAATCGATTACCCGGCCCAGAGTTACAATCCTGTGAGCGAACTGAGTCAAGAATCTCTCTTGTTGCTCTTGAGACGTGAATCCCCAAGGGTTTGGTTCGGAGGGTATGATAGACGATGAAGATTCTACAACTTTTCATTTTCTTCGATCAGATGGTGTAGAAACTTTCATACGAGTAGTTATTTAGAGAGAGAGAGAGAGAGAATGAGGATTTTTTGTTTCTTTGAGAGAGATGGTTGAGAGAATGAAAGTTGAAAATGATAGTTTCTGAAGACTATAGAGAGAGAAAAAATGGTGAAGGATTTAAGTTTAAAAGAGAGTGAGGAAGAAGAAAGGTCTTGGTGGTTTTGAATGTGAAAGGTTGTGCCCTAAGCTTAAAATGATGTAATTTTGGGCTTTATCTGGGTAAACGTGTCAATACATTTTGATGTTTTTGCCACAAGTACATCAGGAAGGTATCGATACATTTTAGGTAACGCATGAACGTATTGATACGTTGACTCGTAACAATTAGCATCTCTGTCTCGAAGGTGTCGATACCTTTTAAAAAGGTATTGATATGTTCATCTAATGCTCCAGCACTTTTTAAATGTATCGATATGTCAACTTAAACGTGTCGATACGATGTTTAAGGTATCGATACAATGATGGATTTTCAAGCAGAAAAAGTGTAGAGATTATCCATTATCTATACGCAAATTCATTTAAAATGTATATTGATATAAACGCTGAACAAATTTAAAGAAGACAATCAAAAACATGTTTAATCAATACATAGCATTCCAAGATTGTTCCTCAAATAGCAGAATCTAGTTTTATGTAAAAGTTTTGTGAAAATATCTGCTAGTTGATTTTCAGTACAAACATACTCAATGCAAACATCATTCTAAACACATGATCTCAAATCTCAAAATGTACTAATTCAACACCACTTAATATTAATAAACAATAAGTCTAATATCATTATTAAAATTCAAACTTAATCAATCATAATCAAAATATAAATGCTAAAAAAAATTAGATTTAATTTTTTTTAATTAGGTGGATTACATGAGCTAGCCCGCGTGTTAAACAGATTAGCAAGTTTAACTTGTGAGTTAAACGGATTGGGCCAAATCAGCCCGTGAAATAAATGAGCCAATTTTTTTTAGTCCTAACCTATTTAAATGGTAGATTAAAGGGATCGGCCCGTGGACTGCTGGTTCGTTTGAAAGCTCTAACGGTGAAATCTTTAATCTCCCAATATACCCTCCGATAAACCTTGCAATTGTTTGCTCGTTTGGTTCTTGGATCTCGCATCGGATCATAAGGGTTTCAAATTCTTTCATATAATCTTGACACTGTGTCCCTTTTCGCAAATGTTATTGAAATGCAAGAATAATTCTTTCTTGTATTGCTCTGGGACGAACATCTTTCACATCAGGTTTTTCATAAGCCCCATCTTTGAACTTCATCCTTTCCTTCCTTTTGACATTATTTGATAAGATTATCCTACTATAAGTTAAAATAGTTATTGAGTTCTAGTACAATCAAGGTACTCTTATGGAGAACTTGATCCTATAAAATAAGGTAATTAAAGTTTTACATTGGCACGTTAATGCTCCCTTTGCTATCCACGCCTTTTAATTTCATATTCTTGGTCCCTCTTTGATGCACTAATCTCCTCCTCTTCACATTTAACTTGCACTTGATTCAATTATGGCTGGTCATCCATGGCCATTTACTTTAAAGCTTGTATCATTAGATGTATTTGATGAAGTAGTCTTTGCAATTGTGTTTGTTCCAATCCTATCCCTCACTAGAAACTTGGCATATTTTGGCATATTTTTATCAATGCCATTATTTCTGTCCCTACTCCTACTTTGAGATATGATGCAAGCTAACTCACTGCTCAAAAGAAAACACCACAACTTCTGGGGTAACCTAGGTTTTGTTACCAAAATGATGTGCTTTTAACTCTTTAACACATGTATTACTTGGACACAAGAATAAAATGATTGAACTTGAACAATTAAACAAGAATACAAAATGAACTCTTTATAATTTCTTGGAACATATGTGAAAATAAAGAAGAAAAATAAATATGCCAAGGAAAGAAATTTAATATTGATAAATATATGATGCCATAACTCAAATTCAATCCTTATTTCCCATGTTCCTTTGACAAGGAGTACCAAGAAATGATAAGATGCTCAATTCATTCTCTTGAAGAAAAGTAAATGTTGAAAAAGAAAACTTGGTCAAGGTCAAGAATTAACTTTTATTCATTGTTTTCTCAATATATTTATAAAAGTATTTTTTATAAACAGTGCTTATAAGCATAAATAGTTAGAATTATACAGAAAGAAACTATAGCTATTCCTAATTAATATAGGTTAAATAAGGAAGCAAATTATCCAATATAATTTGTGACAATTAGCGTTATTAAGTTTCAATCAATCAATTCTTCTGATTACCTTCTTTATTGCATACCTATGAGATACATTGAACTTGGCTCATGACTTGATCATTTTTAAATATATTATGAGCTGGTTTTATCTCACGTAGAATTAAATGTCCAGCCTACTTCCAAATACTTTTTGTGCATACTATGCTTTATCGGGCTTGGCTTAACTCCATATGAAAAAAACTTGAACTATTGGAATGATGCTCCTTGCAATGGGTACTCCAAATCTGAAAATAAAATTTCTTAAATTTCAATATTATGTTTGAGACCCAAGCTAAGTTCGGCCTTTTAACTCTTTTACCTATTCACGTGTGAAAGGTCCATGGAGCACATAAAAATAGAGCCAAAAACTTGGAAGATGTTATCTGAAAGACATGTAAATCACCCTTCTTGCATGCATGACTTCATTGATTGCTTCAAGCCAAGAAGCCCAAACTCAGTTGTCAATTCTCAATCTGTTTTACGCCCTTCATATTGGTTTGCTTACCTCGTTTCTTCCTCGTGAAGACGTCGATAGATTGCTAGCAAAACTTCTGTTTCACTGCCTTTTGGTGGCCATAATGCTCGGAGCAGCGAGCGGGCTGTTGATTGGAAGCAGTTCCCAGAATGCTGCAATTCGGAGGTTTTATTGAAGAATTTATGTGGTTTCGATGGCATCAACTTTATTAATCCTGGCTTGTTAATTTTTTCTGGAGATTTTCAGGCTGCTGGTTTCTTCAGGTTCCAAGTTATGCTAGCCAAATGAGGATGGAGCAAATTCCTCCTTTGTCTGCAGATATACATTTCAGGTATTCAGAAACATTTGTGCTGCAGCTTCTGAAGAATTCTCTGAAGTGTGTTGAAATCATGTTGCTGCTGCAAAAAATAATAATAACGTTCAGTCCTTGTGAGTTTCTAAACAAATAAGCCGTACTACCTTCTTTCCCTCTTAGGAATTGTATGACTGAAGTGTTTACAGACATTAATATCCCTATATCCTCTGATTCCTGTAAAATAACCAGGGAATATGTTAGACATGATCCTAGCTTTTCATTTCAATTTTTTCTACTTTTTCATAGAAACCTTGTCTTTAACATATATGATTTGTAATGAAGTATCATATTTGAGAAACATAAAAGATTCAGGCAAACAATTAGATTCTTAGAAACTTTATAGATTGAGCTCAGAGTGCATGTGGTAATATAATTAAAGCTTTGTTGTTGGTCTGGTTCCTCCAATGCTTTAGAATTATGATGTATCACAAGTTCATAGGGTAAATTAATATCTAAGTTGAGCACTTTACCTAATAGCTGGGTTTTGGATCAATTCGATCAAATATTGTTTAAGGTCCTTCAAACAATTTTTTGAACTTTAGTCTCTTATCTCTGTCTCATTCAGTCCGCATACACATGAAGGGATTGTAGACGGACCCGGTTATTGAATAGCTCAAGTTTTTGAATGAAGAGATGATCTCATTAACTTGTACATATTCTTCTTATTCATGTAATCCATGCATACATTGGGCAAACAAAATTGAAATAGTTCATTTGGGTATTTAATGTAAAGGCTTGTGTGCATTAAACCTGTGAACTAAAATAATTTTAACAGATTTAGATGATATAAAGAAACCACCCCAACCCTCAAAACCCCTATATCACTCTTTCTCTCTTTCCCCTATTTATTTTCTGCTTTTAATTTTATGTTCATGGCTTAATCCATTGGAAAAGTATATCTTCCAAAAATGTTACACGAATGGATGGATGAAGAATTTCTAGAAAGGGGAATAATAAATATTCCCCCTTCTTTGATTAATTCGAGGAAGTCGTTTACAAAATGAGAAACATGAAATCTCTTCTACGCTTTTGATACAATATATTTACACTTTTCTATTGTATTGATTTTTTTTTTTTTCGTATAACAAGGGTCCTTTTCCGACTTATAAGATCAATTAACAGGCCTCTTAAGTGGCGAATGGCAGCCGGAGATCAATGGGTTAAATGAAGAACACGGCGGTGATTCGCTGCTCATGATTTTGGTTGCTTTTATTGAACTTGCCCTTGTTGATCAGAATCAAACATGCTTTGTCCTTTGAGAATGAAATGGATGATTTTTACTCAGGTTGAGAAGAAGATGGAAGAGAAACTTAAGAGATACTCTGGAGGAATTATTAGGAAATTACTCAGCTGAATAAACTAGTTGAAACAAATAAAGAATGACGCATAATATGACACATTTTCGTGGAAAATTAAGCAATTTCTGAGAATACCGAGTCCAAACCAACGTAACGCAACATTAATTATCACTTAACAGAGACTTTAGTTTCTGCTGCGTGGGGGCATCCATTAAATAAAGACTTCTTAAATTAAGTTTTGCTTTCTTTCTTCTTTCTTGTCTTTGTCAGTCAAAGAACCAAAACTCTCCACTCTGCAAAACCAAAAGCAATCCTGAGAGGAAGAAGATGGTATCCCAAAATTAAACGGTCCAAATCTTTGATTTTCAGTCCAAAAAGCCGAAATTCAGTCGTCTATTTTCAATTTTTGTTTCTCCTCCTTAATTGGTTTACTTCTCTTGTTTTTTCATCAAATCGTCCATGGAATAATGGTCCCAACATACCAATCTCTGTTTTATGCCTTTGTGATACGGATCATGTTGCATTTTGTCGGAGCATCTCTCTAGTTGTTAGTAGGAATCATAATGCCCGGGCATGCTACAATTCGGAGATGTTCTCTCAGAATTTCCTCTGCTTCCCTATCTTAGGATCTAATGACACTAGCATGGTTCTTGTTCGTGAAAATTATTTCCAGGAGGCTGCTTTCTTCAGGAATTAAGTTAGAACAGCTGAACGAGGACGGAGGAGACTTTTTCTTTGTCCACAGATACGTCTGTCAGGTATTCAGGAAGATCAGTGATCGGTCCTCCTGAACAACTCTTTAAATTACTTGAAGACGTCAATACAAATTGCTTTGCCAACAAATGAAACGTAAGGAATTCTTCGTCGTTTTGAGTTCGGAAATTTATTTAGAATTGTGCTTGTTTACGAATACAAAATAAATCTAAGAATTTATTTCAAAATACTAATTCTTAACATACTTTTAACAACTTTCCAGATTTAACAACATTTCTCTCCGTCTCATCGATTTAAAATTGTAATTTATTATACTTTTTCGTGTAATTCATTGCTTGATTTGAGATCTAATTTCAGTATTTCTTAAAAGAGATGATATCTTTCAAGATATGTATTTGTTATAGCATATTGTAGTAAATTGAAATCCAGAAAACATCTTTAAGAAAAAAAATTCTGGAAAACATTAAGATTTTCCTAAAAAACAACAGTTAAAAGGACATTCGATAATCGTTTGCCCAGATAATGAAAGGGACAAAACTGACAATCTCAACCCTATGATGTAACTTTCCTCTGAAGCAGTATCCTGATTACAAGCAACAAAATATAATCTATTCCCGTATTTTTAACAAATAATGAATTCCAATTACATAATTTATTAGCATTAAACACTCGAGCCATCTTCAGCTACAACAAAATTTTTTATATTCAACCTCTTATGGTGCTGTGCGACCCACCAGAAGTCCAATAGTATAAATGAGAATTGCTCAAACTATGCATTATATAACAGGGAGGCTCAACTAATGACCTTTTGGTGGTAGAAAACATTTGATACTTTCACTGCACATCAACTCCAGTAATTGATAGCATCGTTGCCCTATCAGATTTGTTCATGAATTCATCCACTCATGAAAAACCCTGAGTACACTTGCTTCACTCTCATGATTCAAGCTTATGCAGGGGCACCGACGAGCCAGGGTCCGGCATATAAATGATTTATGTAACCCTTTTGTATTAGGACCATCAGGGTCACGCCTCTGAATGTCTCCGAATTTTTTTCTTTAGTTTGTCTTGCTCCCGGTATCTCTCTCGACGTTCTTCTCTTTGGCGCTTTTTTGTTAACTGCTCATCCTTCGCTCTCTCTGCCTCAAGTGCTTTTTTCTTCTGCTCTTCCTTGAGCTTCCGTTTCTTCATCTGTGCAACCATAATTGCAAATGTGAATATGGAAAGCAGCGTATAAAGTGCAGAAACCAACAAATAACACTGTGAAACAAGATTGATGTCGAATGTGAAGTTTAATAGTGCTCAACATAACTAATTCTTACATAAGCGCCAGTGGCTTAAAATATTTGAAATAATGTTAAAAAAAGAGTCAAGATCAGCATACCTTCTCATGTCTAATCAACTGAAGATGTTGAACGAGAACATGAATTTTCCTTTCATGAGGTTCCATGACTACAGCTCTTCTATTTTCAAGAAGTGACCGGTTCCGGCTAGGAATATCTTTGGGTTTTGATGCAAAGGGGAGAGCTGCCTGCAACGACTTGGAAATCACCAATGGGTTGAACTTCCTTGGTTTTCTCTCAATTGGCTGCCAATATATATATATATATATATATTTTAAATGATTATAAATTATCAAAAAAAAGCAAGTCCAAACATAACTACATGTCTTGCATCACAAATTACCTTATAGAGTGAATCCTTGTTAACTGGAATAGGAAGATTTTGCTCTCTTCGCAACTCAGCTACAGTTTTCATCCCTTGCCAGGTCTTATTACGGGGCTGCAAAGCTGTGGTCAGTGGGTTGTAAAAGCGAGGAATTTCAACATCAGCCCATCCACGCATGAAAACAATGTCACTCATCAGAATTCTGTCCTCAAAGGTGCACCTAGCAATCCCTTCTCTAGACTGCCCTCCCTTCTTTTTGGGTTGGTTACCAATCTCTTCTTTTGAAGCCTGCCATGATAAACAAATTACAAGTTACTATGATCAGCCTTCACTGGTATAACAGAAAAGATCTTCAATTGAGATCAAGCATTCTGTCCGTACAAAGAGTCATGATAAACATCAGATTTAATGAAAATAAGAAATTTATAGAAGAACAACATCCTTTTGAGTATGTACCAACAAGCAAACTGGAAAGACAAAAAAGGACCCACAAATATTGATATAAAGTCGAACACATACCTTTTTCACCTGTCCTCGGATTCCACTGACAGTACGAACCTCTTTACCTTCACATTGAGCCACCTCAAGATCTGAAGTAAACATGTCCTTGATAAGAGCCGTTTTTTTGAATATCTTGCAGGGATAACCAACCAGTTTGATTTTCTTCTTAATCTTTGCTTCATGGTTGAATTCAAGTATAACTGCAGTTGCTGTAATCCTAAATGCAGCCTGACAAACCAAATGAAAGATGCTCGATTTGTATAACGAAAAATGAAATTATAAAGGATAAAGAAGAAAAGTTGTGAGGTGAAATGTACAATTAAACATGAGAAGTACATAGATTTGCCCTTTCTAAAATCAGAATTTTTTTATATCAAGAAGTTACTTGTAATAAGAAGAAAAGGCTGACCTGATTATTGGATAAATTCTGGACAGCAACTACCCCTGTCTGCGGAGGGGCAAGAGGACCCCAAAACATGGCAAGACAGTGCATGTGTTCTGGAGTGTACTTCAACATGCGATGCCGCCCATTCTGGTCCTCAATTGCATAAACAGGTATAGTTTGGAATCGCCTCCATCCAATAGAAACAATTATGGGATCTCTAGTCTTCAGCACCTTCTTGTGCCATCTGTGTCGTTTTAACCTAGCCTGGAAAAAAAAAGAAAAGGAAACAACCTATGACATAGAGATTTGTGAAAAAAGATAAGAGAGTAAATACGGTCACGTTACCAAATTTCATCAGATATGACTTTAGTTGCAAAATTGTAAGCCACCATTTTATTATAATAAACAAAGATTAAATCTTATCAGTGAATAGGGAAATTAGAAAAATATATTGTGAACCAGCTGTTCACTCATAAGATCTACACAGTGTACATGAAAACAATAATACAAGACCACAAACAGCTTCCAATCTCTAAGAATGAAGCACAAAGATATCCTTGATATTGTTTGGTGAATAAACCCCACAAAGATGCCAAAAATGAAACTTTGTCCATAATGAACCAGCATATGCCTGAAGCTATTAAGGAAATGTAATTCATGAGCCAGTTTGTTTTGTTTGGACAACTCAGAATGTCATTTAACTATAGCAGTCAGTAAATACCAATATGCCTAAATTTATCATACCCAATTAACTACCATTAAATTAGAGTTGTAATTTGAGAAAGACAAAGAGAAGAAAACCCAAAATGAACTGAAAAGTGGGAAAATGCATATCAGCAGTGCACATTAAGAGACTATTTGTCTTGTTACCTGCATGTATCCAACATTTTCCTCGCCAAGACCAATTCCTCCAACCAAAACAGGATGGCAGGGATCAAAATATTCAGCCATCTCAAAAGGGACATCATGTATCTCCAGTCGCAGATATGTCCCTGTACGAAAGCCCTCTATCTCTAATCGAGTGACCTCATCAAGATCATTGAGTTCAACTATATTCATTTGTTTGCGAAGTTCAATCTCCTCCTTCATCTGCAGCCACTAACATGAAGCACTCAAAACCAAACAAGAGCATACACAGAAATTTATTATTCTCACCACAAAGCTACCTTGTCAACCAGTCCAATTTCGTTAGGTTGGCCCTGATGAAACTTTGCATCATGTTTTTCATCCACTTCCTCTTCAGGTGATTCAGATCCATCATATGTAAATTAAAGTTAAGGACATCAAAGCCAATCTACATTGGTTCTGCAACTATAAGACAGCACATTCTACCCAAAAAAACAAAAACAAATATAACTGGTCCCATGTAACTCATGACAGCATGCACCATCCATAAGAAAATGCAAAACCACATTCACCCATAGTTTAAGAAAACAGCACAATTACCAAATGGCAGAGTGATACTTCATCTCACCAGACAAAAATTAATAAAGAAATCCATCAATAAGAAGTGGGTAACCAGCAGGATAGAACAAAGCATTTCCAATGAATTTAATAGAAATTATGAGTCAAACAAAAAAGGATATAGTGCATCGAATTTTGCACGCAGTGCAAGCTTTTTCAATCTCCGTTCCTCAGCTACGGATTCATCTTCATTCTGGATTACCTCACTACCAAAATTATCCATACGATGGCCCTCATTCTTTTCGCCTGTTTCTAGATCTTCAAAGTCACCATAGACGGCATCATCATTGTCATCATCATCTTCAGAGTTAGCCTCTGGAGCTTTATTTCTCCGAGCAGCTTTTGACCAATCTCCTGTAACAAAACGATCACGAATGCTTTCATATACTTCTTCCTCTTTCCAGCTTTTGATATTTTCATAACTTTTAAACTTGGAACAGTCATCAGTATTGACATTTCCGTTGTCCAATCCTTCTCCCAATGTCTACAATAAATGAACAGGAGTTAGAGGATGTGCAACAACATTGCATCTATTTAAGTCAAGCATATAAAACAATGCTAAAACTAACAGCATATCTAAAATATTATTTATTGAGAAAGACTTCTAAGAAAGAAACAACAATCAAGGGAAAAACCATACGAATAACATCAGAACAAACCTTATTCCCTTCTCCCTTTGGCTTAAAAAACTCATCATCATCACTTTCTTCGCCCTCACTACTATCGTGCGCTTCTTTTGACGAGATTGCTGATGTTGATGCAGGCTTCCCATATACAAGCTGCATGAGATTCGTATTTTGCCTCAAGACAGTCCTTTCCAACAAGGACTCTTTCCACTTTGATATATTTCCCAAGCCACCTTCAAGTAGAGCGATAAGTAAGGCAAGTCTAGAAATATAAAAGAATATTCCACGGAGAAAAAGAAGGTGAAGAACTGCCATTTAAATAATTCAATACTTATAGGGACAAGTATTCTACAAAAAAAAAAAATCATATTGCATTTCATAATTCAAACACTCCGTCCATCTTAAAATTGCCATGTCAGCTACATAAGCACCACTACAAATAATGAATTCTTCTTGAAGGCCAATAGAAAAAGCTACAACATGATGACAGTAAGATGAAAAAGGTACCATCTATTTTCTCATCCTCTGCTTCCTCTAAAAAATCTGAACCAGATAATGATTGATTATCTACATCATCTTCACACCCGCCCTCTTCGTCCTCACCCTCTTGATCTGAATCCTACAATGAAGTAAGATTGTGGTTAGTGTATATCAAAGATACAGCTTGACACTGCATGTGAACTAATTTGAAAAAAGCCATTTTAATCTTTAAAGGCCAAATCTTAAAGCTTGCTCAACAAAGCATATCCCTTAAATTATGAAGGGGCATGCAATAATCATTATGTCAGGACCAAGGAATAATAGAAATTTATAAAAAAGAAAATACTAGTGAGGGGTATCTATAATAATCTCCAGCATATTAATCTACTATAGCAGTTTTATCAAAACACTCAAGAATCTATAATAGTCATACTAGCATTGAATTTTGACAAATGAGAAATGTCTACATATTCTCCAAAGTTCAGCGACTACAAGAAATATCAACAAAGCATAGGAATGTAGACCAGTATCCATATCACAGCAAAAATAAATATATGGGACCATGACAATTTACCGCCACCTTCACTTTTAACATGATTGTTCTTTCAATAAATGAAAAATTTTACAGTCACCATTAATTACCTTCAAATCACCATGATCAATGTCATTTACAAAGATAGCTTTCCTCCGCAACCGTCCATCATTAAATTCAACATGTTCTGCCAAATTATCTTCATCAGAATCACTTTCACTTTTTATTACTTCACCTTGTTTAGCTTCATCTCCATCTGAGGACTCTGAATCATCTAGATCCCCGTCAACATGTTTTTCACCAAGCCTATCGGCTTTGATTTCTTTACCAGTTTGATATGGCTCATCATGAATATCCTCTGCATCTTCATCAACATCTTTAGCATTGTTTGGAGTTCCCAATGAATTAGGCTTCCTGCCGAAAAGGGTAATGAAGCTCTTTTCTAATTTCTCGTCAATTGAGTATTTTGTGTTTTGAAGCGATTTTACCAATATCTCACCTACATCTTCATCCTTTCCTGTTAACAACAGCGTGACAATACTTAGACCCAGAGAGATATTAAAAGAGACATTGAAACCAATAGCAAATGACAAGATATTTGCCTTCATTATCCTGCCTAGACTGTATCATTTAAAGCAACAAATTTATAAGAAAAAATATACCTATTGAAATTATCATCAAGAACATAAAAAATGCTTCCATTTTATATTATTCAAAAACAAACCACAAAAGTATTATGGGTAAGATTAAAGGTTTTTATCAATAAAAAAAAATTACAAAAAAACAAACAAACTAGAATTGTATAGTAAACCTTTATGGGCTGTCTTTCCATTTCCCTCATCCAATTTAGAAAATTGAACAAAGTGGTCATTTATGTTTATATAGACAGCATCCTTATCATAAAGGAGATCACCCAAGCCAGACATCGGAGCATAAAAAAGTTTTTCCTTGTCACGCAACCCCTTCTTTTTGGCAGCAGATGGCAAAGGACAAGGATCAGCTAAGCATGTAATACCAGCTAAACTGTAATCACCAACACCAGCAATATGAACCTGATTCACAAAAATAACATTACATCACAAATGTATAGTAAATGAAAATTGCAAGATAAAGAACATTTTAAAGAAATTTTTTTTCCCCAATAAAGAACAGAAGAGAAAGTGTATATTTTTCCTCAAGGTTAACAATCTCAAACATAAAATCGTCTTTAGAGCTATAATACTAACATGCCATGTAAGAATTCAACATTGTTTACAAGATAACTTTTGCTAACTCTCCACCTAATGAATCTTTAAAATACACTTTCAATGAATGCTGATTTCTACCGCTGGCAAGCCGAATGCTCACAGTTCCATGTTACTTCAGCCTAACCAAGTTGAGCAATTAAGTGGGTAATTCATCAACCACTCCAAAGCTGAACCCAGATTATTCAATCATTATGAGCTTTGCTTATTATGAAAGAAGACCTTTCAAAGTGTAGCTTAATCAAAGCTCATTTGTTCATCAGAACATACTTCAAGTTGTTGACAGAATGATAAACTAATTTTGGAATAAAGGCCTTGTAGATGAATATTAGTTGCCTCAACCCACCAACCTTTAAGTAAACATATATCCAGAAGGCCTAAAATTTTTCAAAAAGTACCATTTGTAGCACTACCCTTATGTTGGTAAATGAACCTATTTCTCAACTTTATTAGGGAGAAAAAAAAGAAAGAATATTCTCTAAAGGTAAAATATTAACAATGTGAATAGTGATATTACGTGGTTTACTCCACATACCTTAGTTCCCTTCTTCAGGTTACAACCTCGCAGATAACCATAAATTGTGACATTTCTGTCACATTTATTACTCATCCGCACTCTTTCAGGAGGAGTAACATCTTCAAAACGATCAACCAAGACATAAGGATGAGATGTTCTCCATGACAAAGGAGGAAACTTCATAACAGAGATAAACCGTGCAAGATTATGAATCTCACGTTTCGAGTACCTATAAATTAGGTGAAGAATATGACAGAATTAACATAAAAATAATCTATAATTTGAAACTGCCAATTGACCTACAATACTGAGTGCAAGGTCCCTAACATAAAGCAACGCGCGGACACTTACTTCCCATGAATGAGACCAGATAAGTAAAAAAGTTTTGCTCCATCATATATTTCCGTCCAGAAACGATGTTTGAGACGCTGCTTTGTTTTTCTTAGTTTCTTTACGTCCTTGAACTTATCAAGGTGAGTAAGAACTCCCATAACCTTAGGTAATCCATGATTTTGCAATAAATTAAGAAATTCAAATGTTTCCTGTAAGAAAGAAAACAGTTTCAGAAACTCAAAATTCCTTTTAACTAAGTTATCGATGAAAAAATGCTGTTAAATTATTAAAAATCGGGAAACAGAAAATCATAAAGAACTGATAACATGAAACTAAGTTATGGAGATCACATAGAAGAAAAAGAAAATAAACGAGCAGATCCATTATGTAGGCAAGTAAAATGATGGCATCAATTGAATAAAAGATTAATACATAGAATGTCATATATGAGGAATTATTTCATACTGAAAGCAAGAAGTCAAAACTGTCAGCTCAGATACACCTAATTCAAAATTTATACAACCATAATACATGCAGTAGAAAGCATTGAAAAACAGTGATATCTCACCATTTCAAAACCATAACTTCCATCTATGAGAAGCAGTGCCAAGTCTGCAATCTTTGCACAATCAATCATGCCATTGATATCATTCGGACACTCCACAAACTGCAGCCGCCTTTGCTTACCTAAACATATTTCGTAAACCTCCTCTCATCATTAAGATTAACTTTTAAGCTAACAATTTAGGAGATTGGATCAAAGATCAACCTGATACAATCTAAGATTAACTTTTAAGCTAACAATTTAGGATATTGGATCAAACATGAACCTGATACAATGGTAACCGGTCCTCGAACCTCAGGTACATTATGCTTAGTGTAATGTTTTATGAGAGACTTTATTAACAAAGACTTGCCAACCTGCCAACATTTTATAAACCAATGAATAAATAAACAAACAAAATAACATCTCCATAAAAAAAGTCAAAATATCACGAACTGCAGCATTAGTCACTCAACAAATTAACAGGTAATAATTAAATATCCAAACCTTGGGCGGTCCCTGAACCACAACAACATACGGAGGCGGTTCACCGTAAGACCGGTCTATAGTAGGAATGTGAAGCCGACGCTGCTCTTTCTCGACAGCTCGTGACTGTAATCGCTTGGCTTTCACAGATGATGTAAAAGCAAATGCCTAACAGAAATTAATAATAATTATTAAAATAAAAATAAAGTGAATAACATTATCCATGGACAATAGCCAAAAACTAAGCCAAAATTGAGAACCTTAGGGTTTTGCTTCTTGTCTTGCTTATTTTTATCGGATTTGGACTTCTTTTTTGCCGACGAACCCGATTGGCGAGTCCTGTGTGCCTTGTGCGACAGGTCCATGGTTCCGCTTTCTTCTTCTAATGGAGTAAAATAAGTCGAATAGGGCGGAGTGTGTTGAATGACAGAAGCACTTGCGAGGGTAACTTCTTCTAAGCTTAACAAAACTCTTTCTTCCCTCTTGATAAACGATGGTCGCCGGCGTCCGACGAAGGGGCTAGTTGAATCCGAAGGCGGAGACGGAAAATTTAGTTTGAGACCGGCGGTACTGGCGGAGATAAAGAAGAAGGTTGGCGGGAGAACAGAAGCTAAGGAGAAGAGACTAAGGAGCTGGGTCCGGGGGAGGTGAAAGGTTTTTGAGTAGGGTTCTGGGTTCAGAGGGATGTTAGTTTTATTCTATCCTTTTTTTTTTCTTTTTTATTTTATTGAAAATTGTATTTTCGTTAATCTCCCTAAAGTTTGTGAAAACCACAATTTTAGAGAGAAGTTTCGTATATTTATAAAAATTCCCCCACTATACTTGAGGTGGCAATCGTGCCGTGCCGTGGCGGCACGGCACGCGAAATGGAAGCCCGGACGTGCCTTCGGGCCGTGCCGGACTCAGGTACGTACAGTAATCGTGCCGGACCAGGCACAGCCCGTGAAATTATGGAACGGCCCGGCCCGGCCCGTTAATGTTGTTATTGTGCGTATCGGGCCGTGCCGCGTCATTTGGGCCGTTCGCGGGCCAATCCGTGCCGACCCGTTTGGGCCGTTTCGCGGGCCAAACCGGATCGTGCTTGG